>ML785120.1:201102-275827 GCA_009831015.1 Picea engelmannii | reverse complement strand
ACCTTTATATTCAATCTTTGGAAGTTCTCAATGTGCTCGGTAACTGAACCCTTTTGATTGAGATTTATCAATTGGATAAAGAAGGTATTTCTCCTTGTATCCTCATAGTGTGCTATCATTTCTTCCATGAAAATTGTCCAAGTAACTAGTGATTTGCGAGAACAAAGCCATCGATACCATACAAATTGATTAGGTTCTAAATATAAAGAAGCAATTCGTACTGTTTGTGTACGTGGCACATTATGGAGATAAAATAATTGCTCCATCTAAAGTATCCATGTGATTGGGTCCTTGCCATCAAACTTCCTGATATCAATCATAGGAACGTGGCTGGTCTTCAAACCAAAGTTGGAGTTTCTCCATTCTTGATTCACCTTCCTTGTGTCCTCATCATGAATTTCATGGGATGCATTTTCACTTTCAGGTGTCTTCTCTATTACGAAATTTTTCAATACTTCCATGATCTCCCCTTTTAAACCATCCATCTTAGTATCCAACTTAGCTTCCATTGAATCCATCTTAGTATCCAACTTAGCTTCCATTGAATCCATCTTATTTTGTAGTTCATTTATGTCCCTATGCATTTGTTAACCTTCATAAAGAGTCCAAGTAGGATTTTCTGGAGGCTTATTTGGTGTAGAAGTTCTCTTTTTTGGTGGCATGTTGGCCAAGTATCACTTTTTAACCTTGATTTTGAGGTGGTTATGTTAGACAATATTTCTTCTGTTGTATCTCCCAAGTTTCAGCCCTTCTAGGTATGAAACTTTCTTTTATGTAGTTCTCTGATATTTCTTCTCTGCAATGCCATAGGTTTGATCAAAATTGGATGTGCCAAGTGGAATTTACGGTAACTTCCCCACAACTTGTTGATTTTTGGCCTTTCCAGGAGATCTCACTTGTATAACATGCCTCGCACAAAATAATTGATATAAAATTATGAAACTCACACCAGAAATACTAAAGACTGTCCAGATCCAATGGAACCAATCTCACTCAATTTGGATTCTCTAGGAAGAAGTTGTGACTTTGTTACCTAGAACACCTTCTTGAGACTAGTTAATAGGACTAGTTAGATACCCTATCTTACACAGAGTGTATCTACAAATTTAAGATGACCTAGAAGCTGAAATTTGTACCACAAATACCTTACTAATTTATGTTAATAGCCTTTGGATTTCAGGGTCTGAAGCATTACAAAAAATAAATTATAGTGAAAAGTCTGCAATGACTCATTTCAGGATGATTCCAGAACCCTATCTTGTACAGGCTGTATCTTTGAAAGTATAAGGCCTCAAGAGCTGAATTTTGAACCCAACGTACCTTGATCCGTCTACTAAATATCCATCCAAGAAATTTCTTATAAAACATTATAGAAAAATAGTTATAGAAAAAATTCCAAGGTGTCTTAGATGTAGCAGCGAAACCCCAAGACCTTGAGCTCTGATACCATATGTTAAGAACCAAAGATCAATATATCATAGAAAAACCTCAGAAAAAGTACTCAACACCTTGAAAAAGAGATAATTTTAGATAATGAGCCTCTTCGAGGGGGAATCCTCCTTTTACCCCACTTAAATGTTCAAGTACAAGATGATTCAAAATGAAAATGTCTCCTTCGTATATATAGGACACTAGGAGGTATAATTACAACTAATGGCCTAAAGCCGACATAAATAAAATAAAATTACTAATATAATATGCCCCAATTAAGGGGTAATGAGCCAATATTAGGGCTTAACATTTTTTTTAAAGAAGAAACAAGAATTTGAAAAACTAAAAAACAAGACATATTGTGAATCAAACAAAAAATAGAAAACAAAAATAAATGGGGAGCAAGAAGGTAAAATTCAAAGATTTATTTATGTACAAGTGAGTGGTAGCCTCAAAGGCTAGTTGATGTAGTTTTTGAGAATTTTTCCATCAACAGGGAGAGGGTCAACTTTCCCTTGAATATTTTTCAACCAAAAGGTACCTAGGCCAATATTTTCTTTGATAATGTAAGGACCAAGCCAAATTTGGTGGAACATCAAATGTTTCCCTTTATCTTCATCTGGCTTGTCCCATTTGAGGACTAAATCCCCAACTTGGAATTCTTTCTCACCAACATATTTCATATTAAACCAATGTTTTACTCTCTGTTGGTCAGTTTCAAACTTGCTTTTGTCTTTAGCATGACTTTATTCTAATATTAGAAAGGTATTGATACACCATTGGATGAAAAGGAACTCCCTTCCTTAGGATTTTTGGGTGAGTTGTAGGGAAGGAAGGTAGATATTCAAGGATAAGAAGACTTCTTTCCCATAAACAAGGAAATAGGGAGAATTCCCGATGGTGGCCTTAGGAGTGATGCAATCATCCTGTAGGAGTTACTTCACACACACCTAGGATTTATTTTTCCTAAGTTTTTTATTTGTTTATTAGTCATAATTAGTCATTATCCAGTCTCCTATATTTTAGGGGAGAATATTCCACCTGGAGAATATTCTCTTTCAGTTGACACTTCAGTTTGACTAGTTGAGTTGAGTTTAGATGTTGCATTGGGATCATCACCATGCTAATTCGACCTTTCCTTGGTATCATCACTAGAGTGGTGGATTAGCCTTGATTCCCTGAGTTAACTCCTCACCACTCTTTGTTCAATCAGTTAATTGAAGACTAGTTGACTAGTTAACTCAACTAGGTGGTAGTTCACTCCCGTAACTGCCTGAGAGACTAGAATAGGTGGAACTTCACTCCCGTAACTGATGGTTTGTGTAAAAATCACTCTAGACCACCACTATGGTGACTTGGTTCACCTCAATTCAAACTCATTGAGTTATACAAAGTATATCATGTGTAAACTATTTATTATTCACAGTGGTTAATGAGAATTCTTCCATTATTTCTCTCCTTCTTCCTTTTCCAATTATCTCTACAAATGTGTGTATTATTGTTTAAATAGATCTATTATGTGCAGGTTCAACACATTTACATGGTATCAGATCTGACGGACTGCTAAGAAAAATCTACACCAAAATGTTTTGCAGGTACAAAAGATTGAAGTCAACGGAAAGATGGAATTCCAAAATGAATTCATTCTTACACCTAACAACTATTTTGCATGGAAGGTGAAAATAGCCATACATATTCGATCCATAGGCTTGTAAAGGTTAAGCATGAATATATATCCAGATCCAACATTAGCCATAGAAAAATCTAAGTACTTAAATTGCATGGATGAGGCACTCAGAACAATTTGCAGTCTTATTTCTCCTGATCTCCTTTTTCATCCTGATCTCCTTTTTCATATATCTTCTTGTAAGACTCCCAATGAAGCCTGGAAAATATTGGAAGGGATCTTTGGAAAATAGGATGAGATGAGGGGACACATGCTGGAGGTGGATCTACTCACATTGGATCCAAAAAGCTTCGATAATATCCAAGATTTCTTTACAAAATTCATGGATTTATTGTCGCAACTCAAATCTTGCGAGGTTGATAAATCGAAGGAGGAGAAACAAATGGTTCTCACCATTATCTCCAATCTTGGTCCTGAATTCTCTATATTCATATCTACATTCCATACTGTCAGACTTGCCTTTGGAGCCACCTATAAGATGCCTTCTCTTGAGGAATTTATCGAATCCCTGACACAAGAGCAAACCAAGCTCATCAACATGGGTGCAATCAAAGGCCCACGGGCACATGCACTCACTATGCATGATGGAAGCCACAAATATCAGAAATATAAAGACAAAGATAAGTGGAAATATCATGCACATACAAAGAAGGAAGGGTACACAAAACCCTTCATCGATGCCTCCAGATCCAAAGGAGAAAAGGGAAGAAAAGGAGAGAAATGCACGTACTGTCACAAAGGATTCCATTCAGAATCCACATGCATGAAAATGAAAATAGATCTAATGTCTCAAATACTTCATAAAAACAACCTTGGAGATCGAATTCCTGAGGGTGCAAAGAAGAAGAAGCCAGAAGATCCGACTTCCAAGAAAGACAATTCTAGCCATGCCTTGATTGCCATCAACTCCTCTCCCGATGCTTGGATCGTAGATTCAGGAGCATCACATCACATGGCTACCTCAGAAGTAGTCTATTCTTCATTGGATGCAGTCAAAGGTCCTCCTATTCTGATGGGGGACAAATCTTTTGTCGAAGTCACCAACAAAGGAAGGATTGAAATCACCAATGGAAGCTTCGAGAACGTGCTGCATGCTCCCAAGCTTTCTGTCAACCTTCTCTCTGTGTATCAGATGATGAATTCTAGCACCGGAAAGAAAGTCATCTTCACACAAAATTCGGTGGACATATACGACATGAAAACCAACTCCAGGGTTGCTATCGGTGAGGTAAATTGTCAGTCTAGATTGTATACATTTTCTGAATTCATTGAACCTGATTCTACTTTACTGCTTACTCATGCTGATGAAAGTAGTAGGATATGGAATGAAAGGTTTGGACATTTGAATTTCAGATACATGCAACAACTTAGTAAGCAAAGATTAGTTGATGGTCTACCAGACATCCATTTCTCCAAGGGAAAGTCTCAGGGAGCTTCCGCACCTTTAGATATGATCCATAGTGACCTTATGGGTCCTTTTCCACATACATCCATCAAAAAAGAGAGGTTTGTTCTCATTTTTGTTGATGATTTCTCACATTTTACTTGGATCTACTTTCTTAGGAAAAAATACGAGGTCTATCAGCACCTCAAAGATTTCAAATCCTTGGTTGAGACACGGTTCAAAAAGAATATCAAAGTCCTCTGAACTGATAATGGGGGAGAGTATGTGAATCATGAGATCCACAATCTTTTCCATGGGGCAGGGATTCATTTGTAGCATACAGTTCCCTACACTCCGCATCAAAATGGGGTTGTTGAGCGGAAAAAATGATCTCTAAAGGATATGGCATCTTTCATGTTGCATGAAAAGTCACTACCACATAGACTATGGGCCGAAGCACTAAACTGTGCAACATTCATCCAAAATAGATCTCCCCATAGATCTTTCAAGGATAAGACCCCCTACGAAGGTCAGAGTGGCCTCAAATTGAAAGTGACCCACTTTTGCATTTTTTGTTCTCGTGCATGGGCCCAGATTTCCTCTGAAAAGAGGAAGGCACTTGATCCACAGAGCACTGAGTGCATTTTTTTTGGATAACCCAAAAATGTGAAGGGATATCGGCTTATTTATCTTTCCTTGGACTGACTCATCATTGAGTGTAGTGTCCAATTCGAGGAAAGTTTCTCACATGTACCTCAACAGTCACATGCAAACACCTTCACTCTTCCACCTGTCCGAGAGGATGAGCATACACATGCTGACTCTTCTTCAGATGAGAGTTTTGATTCAAAGGACTCAGATGATTCAAATTTAGAATTAGTAAAGTCAGATGTAGAGACAGAGAATCCAGATGCAGTTGCAGAGCCAGAGTAGAGGCCGAAGTGGGCACAGACTACTCTTCAGGATGCAGTGGATCTCGTTGGTGATCCAGTCGATACCAGGAGGAATTGATCTGATTTCGAGGAGCCTCCTGTTGCACTCGCTGCCACTGAACCATTTCCATCCAGGCATATTTTCTTGGTTCATTCTTCAGATCCATAGTCTTATGGTGAGGCTGCTGGAAATCCCTTTTGGGAATCCACCATGCAGGAGGAGTACAACTCCCTCCTTGAGAACTATACTTGGGATCTGGTTCCCCTTCCTTCTAGGAAGAAACTTGTCAGATGCATATGGGTCTACAGGACCAAGAGCGCAACGGATGGATAGATCAGTAGATACAAATCTAGGCTTTTTGCCAAAGGATTTCAAAAGGTTCATGGTATTGACTATGATGAGACTTTCTCTCTAGTAGAGAAGATGGATTCCATACAATTGGCACTTTCCATTGCGACAACCAAGGGATGGGAATTCCATAAGATGGATGTGAAGAATGAATTTCTTCATGGTGATCTCTCTGAGGAGATCTACATGGACCAGCCCCAGGGATTTATGTAGGACTCATCTTTGGTCTGTTGACTAAATAAGTCACTTTATGGCCTCAAGCAGGCTCCGAGGGCATGGTATGCCAAGATGGACTCCTACCTGTTTTCACAGAACTTTGTACATTGTAAATTAGACCTGAATGTATACATGCTCAGGACGATTGATTCAATTCTACTTTTAGTTTTTTATGTCTATGATTTGTTCATCACTGGTTGCTCAACTTTAGTGATTGTTGCAGTCAAGAGGATTCTTCATGATAGGTTTTTGATGACGGAAATGGGTATGCTACACTTCTTCCTTGGAATTGAGATCAGTCAGGATGCATTAGGCATCAAACTGTCTCAAGCCAAGTATGCACAAGATCTCCTTGAGAGATTTCACATGAAAGACTGCAAGTCTACTCCGACTCCTTTCCTATCAAGATTCAAACTTAAGGATGGCGGGGAGACTCCACTGGTTGACAAAAAAATGTACAAACAACTAGTGGGGAGCCTGTTGTATCTCACACACTCCAAACCAGACCTCTCATATGCAGTTGGTGTAGTTTCCAGGTTCATGCAGGGGCCGCATGAGCTACATTGGAAAGCTACAAAGCGTATCCTTCGATACATACAGGGCACCATCACCATTGGGATTCATTATGAAGCAAACTCTACATTAGATCTCATTGGGTTTACTGATTCGAACTAGGATGGCGATAACATTGATCGCAAGTCCACATCTAGTTACTCACTCAGTCTTGGTTCTGGGCCTATCTGTTGGTCGAGCAAGAAGCAAGATTCCATTGCTCTATCTTCAGCCGAGGTAGAGTACAGAGGGGTAGTTAACATAACCATTAAGGCTATGTGGCTACAACATTTCATCACTGAGTTGGGCATTCAGTTTCATCAACCGATCGTCATCTAGTGTGACAGCCAAAGAACTCTGAATTTATGCAGAGTTCTAGTTAAAAAGCAACGGAAGAAGCACATGGAGATCCACATGCACTACATCTGGGACTTAGTACATGAGGGGATCATCAACTTATAGTTATTTCCTTCAACAGAACAAACGACATACATTTTCACCAAGAACTTCACTAAGCAGAAATTCCATTCTTTGTGAGGTCGTCTTGGAGTGAAGGACACAGTTGCCTAGCAACTGTAGTTCTTGTTTTTACATACATTGTACCTTGAGGGGGGGTTTTCCCTCTTTCCTCACTTTATTTTCAGTGTATATTTTGTACTTGGGTACCTAACATGGCCTCGTTCCCGAGACCCAATCTTTATTTTCACCATAGTGATGTTTAGGGGGGGTGTTGGAGTTACTTTACACACACCTAGGATTTGTTTTTCCTGAGATTTTTATTTGTTTATTAGTCATAATTAGTCATTATCTAGTCTCCTATATTTTAGGGGAGAATATTCCACCTGAAGAATATTCTCTTTCAGTTGACACTTTAGTTTGACTAGTTGAGTTGAGTTTAGATGTTGCATTGGGATCATCACCATGATAATTTGACCTTGCCTTGGTATCATCACTAGAGTTTCTCATTAGCCTTGATTACCTGAGTTAAATCCTCACTACTCTTTGTTCAATTAGTTAACTGAATACTAGTTGACTAGTTAACTCAACTAGGTGGTAGTTCACTCTCGTAACTACCTGAGAGACTAGAACAGGTGGAAGTTCACTCCCGTAACTATTGGTGTGTGTCCAGATCACTCTAGACCACCACTATGGAAAATTGGTTCACCTAAATTCGAACTCATTGAGTTATACAGAGTATATCATGTGTAAACTATTCATTATTCACAACCGTTAATGAGAATTATTCCATTATTTCTCTTCTTTTTCTTCCTTTTCCAATTATCTCTGCAAATGTGTGTATTATTGTTTATCTAGATCTATTATGTGCAGGTTCAACACATTTACACATCCCAGAGGGCATTTGATAAAGAATTGTGCCAATTTATCTGGTGATCAACCACAGTTCATTTTAGGATGCAGATTATGTTTTTGTTTGTGGATTCCGCCAAGCCATTACCCTGAGGATAATAGTTATCCAATTACTTCAAAATAATCCCTTTCTCTAATGCAAACTTAGATAGTTTTAAAGATGAAAAATAGGTTGCATTATCAAACACTAGAGAGTTGGGAACTCCAAACCTTGTGATGATGTTTTTTTCAACAAAATTAATCACTACCTCTTCATTTACATTGACCAGTGGTACCACTTCAATCCAATGTGTAAAATAATTGGTAGCGGTTAGAATGCACCTACATTGTTTGGAGGAATGGGGTTTAATCTCACCAATTATATCCATCCCCCATTGTTCAAAGGGTTCTTCAATAGTAACATGTTGGAGCATAATACAAACTGTGTTCTTTTCTTGCAACTTTTTGACATGCTTCATAGCTTCTTGAGTATGCACAGGCATCCTTAAAACGTGTGGGCCAATAGTATCCATCTCTCAACACTTTGTGACCGGTTGTGTCTCCTGAAAAAATGGCCATCGAATGTTCCGTCATGCATGTCTTTCAGAAACTTATCAACATACTTCTTTTCAAGGCACCACAATAACACTCCATCATAGTTATTTCTAAATAAGATGCCATGTAGCAATTGATATTGTAAGGATCTTAATCATAGTGCTCTCTTCTGCTTAACGCTAAGGTGATCTGGGGGTGTGCCATGTTGCAGGTAATATTCAAGATCGTTATAATATGATCCCTCAATGGATGTGATATATAGGGCATGTTGTGCATACATTGTTGATTCATCATGCCATATGTATTATTCATGATTTTCATCACTTATATCTTGAGTCATTAGTTTGCATAGGCCTTGACCCTTCACGATGTTGGCTAGTTTGAACTCTAGGTCATATTCTTGTAAGGTCGTCATCCAATTTCGTTGTCTCTCTCCCATCTCTCTTTGAACAAAAAGAGACTTGACCTATCGGTGAGGGACGATGAATTTCGTATGATTTTTTAGAATATAAGGTCTAAAATGTTTAATAGATTTATGGACATAAAAATCTTATTTATCCACCGAGGAATAATTCAACCAAGAACCTTGTAATCCAATGTTCATGAACATAACATGATATTCATCTCCTTTCTCATCGACTTTCTGCATGAGCACTGTTGCGAGGGAGTGATCAGATACAAATTTATATAGTAATAAGTCCTTTTTAAAATCTGGACTCCATAGATATGGGGAAACAAATATGGCATATTTGATATTTTTGAATGCTTCCTTCTCCACTGGTGTCCATTTAAATTGAATATCTTTCTTGATCATCCTTTGAAGTGGCTTCACAATATCAACAAAATATAGAACAAAGCTTCTCACAAAATTGACTCTGCCAAAGACTGACTGCATTGTTGTTGTGAGGTGGAGGAATTTGTAGAATGGATGTTTTCCTTTCCATGCACATCGAAATCATGTCTTTGGAGATCACATGTCCTAGTAGAAATCCTTCTGAAACAAAAAATACATTTTTCTTGGGATTCAATGAAATACCATATTTTCTACATATTTCAAATATATGCTTCAGATGCTTGGGATGGTCTTCTCTCTTCTTTGAGTAAACAATAACATCATCAAGGTATACCGCCACACTTTGACCGATTAGTCCTTTAAAAGTGATATCCATTTCCCTTTGAAAATTAACTCCTACATTCACTAAATCGAAGGACATTCTTCTGTAGGTGTACATCCCCCACTTGGTATGGAATGTGGTATTTAATCATGCACATTGTGCTACGATAACATGATTGTATCCTGAAAAACCCATCTAGTAAAGAAAACAACTTAGATATGGAGACAAGTTGCAGGATCTGCTCCATCAGGGGAACGAGGTAGTTGTCTTTGTCGCAAGCACAATTTAAATTCTGAAAATCTATGTAGATTATGATTTCTCCCAACTTCTTCCTTATGGGAACCATGTTAAAAACCTAAGTTGAATGTATAACTTTGAAGATGATTCAGGCAATTGCCAATTTCTTCAATTCTTTCTAGATAAGATCTTCGAGGTTAGGATGTATCTTTCTGAGATTTTGTTGGAATGGTTTGATGCCCTCTTTAATTGGGATAACATGTTGTATTATTAAGGTATCATATGATTTTTGATGCAGGATCATCTCTCCATGTCATCCATCCATCCATCTAGCCACGTCGAGCGCACGCATTCAATGCTGAAGAGAGGCGCAGTCCTCATTTTGATTTGAATTGAATGTAATTTAATTTCTTAGGCTGTTGAGTTGTGAAGCCGTGCCTTTGTGCAGGCGTAGGGTAGATAGGACTTTAATGTTTGTATGGCTGAGATCTAGATCTGATAGCGAACTAGACAACCCATTCAATGCAATTGAATAGGGTAGGTAGGTTGGAGGGAAGAGATCGAAAAACCCCCTCAGGTAAAAGAGATTTCGTATCTCATTTTGGAAGTAGTGAGTAAGAAGGTAGAAGATAGAATAGGAAAAAGAGAGTGGAGAAGAGAGAATCTGCATGTAGAGAGAAGAAGAAGGAGCCGAGACCTTGTTACAGGTCGTGCTCAGGAACACCTTTGTAAAGAGGCATTTTTATTAATATAAACAGAAGCAGTTTTTCCTGCATGTATTTCTGTATTATGTGGATTCCTTGGTGTGTTCTGGTTTATGCTATGAAATTCATGCTGTAGATGTATGCTAGGAATTTGCAGGTTGGTTTAATTTCAGGAGAAGTTCTTTGAGGCTTCATACCAGGAGGGTGTGACAGAACGTTGCGGGTTCTGATAGCCATGCATAGGAGGTTGCACTTTTGAATTCTGCGGGTTCAGACAAAGGCGTGCTGCGGCACAGGAACTGGAATCAACAACTCAGTAAAGACCTCAAGGTTGTTGAACACTTTGGAGGCAAGGTTGTGTATGAAAGACACAGTTGCAGACAGAAGCTTTGAGGAGTTCTGTGAAGCTCTGCCAAGTAGGAATTGAGCATATGCACAGTGGTGCATTTGGAGGAACTCTATTGTGAGTTCAGGAAGAAACAGAATCACTGAGGATTCTGAGAGCTCTGCCAGGTGGGCATTGAGTAGGTGCATAGGTGTACAGAAGAAGTATAGAACTGTTGGAAGTTCTGAGAGGATACTCTGCAAGATGGGCATTGAGTAAGTGCGTAGATAGACACAGGAGAAGAGAACTCTTTGAGTTCTGTATTTTAGAGGAAGAATCCACTGAAGGATCTAAACAGGGTTGCTGAACACCCTGCAGACTCAGCAAGAGGTTGCTTGAGCTGAAGGATAGCCAAGAGGCCATCCAAATTCTCCATCTGAGGGAGAAGGGAAGAAAGAAGGATAAAATCCCTTAGGGGTCTGAGTGTTGAGAAGCTCAGGAGAGACAACACTGTGTGTGCGTGAAGACTTTGCAGAGGCGCAGGAGTTGAAGAATCCTTCGAGGATTCGAAAGGAGAAAAGATCAGGAGGAACAACATCGAGGAGAATGCAAGGCGAGAACTCAGGTAAAGGGGCTCGCAAAGAAGAAAGGCAAAGGTCGAGGCCTTTGGGAACTTGGAATTTTTCCAAGGCTAGAAGACCGTGCACAAACTCAAGAGGGAGCACAAAAGCCATCAGATCGGATCAAGATACCCGTCAGCCGCTGGATCGGCCAAAAACTGCACGAGTTTTAAGCCCTTGGAAAGGGAGTAGAAAAGTCCTGAAAGGCGTTGAGGCATCGGGATATCGGCGTTCGTGATATCGGGGATATCGAGGACGTGAAGAGAGTCACTCGACACCAGGAAACCCGAATCAACGATATTTGATCTGGACCGTTCATTTGGGAGTGGACGCGTGTCATGAGATTACCCACATATGGGACTCGTGCATCGGAGGTTGGAAGAGTAAGTATTTCGAATTCATGAGCGATGAAAAGGTGAGAGCTCTGTGTTTTGGGCCTAGCTGATGTCACATCAGGATATCGACACTCGGGATATCAGAGTTCTTGAGGTCAAGTAAATCAGGACATTTCAAGTCTCAAAGAAGAAAGATTGGATCAGAGTCGTCAATCCATTGGGGACACATGGTGGAGATATGGACTATAAAAGAAGGTACCGATAGGAGAGAAACATCAGAGAAATCAGGGATCGGGATATCGGGAATCCCGTGGACACGAAGTCCTTGCAATTCGGAATCGCCAAGTCCGAAACCCCGATAAGAAGGAGGAAGCTCCATCGTGGGGCTAGCTGTCAGCATAGCGGAGGATCGACTTTCGAGAGATCAGGGAAATCAAGGGAAAAATCACTTCGGCATTTGAAGTCTTGAAACCCTGAGGGAGATCTGGAGCCATTGGTTTTAGTGACCGATCACAGTCGTTGATTGTGTTTTATGGTGGAAGGGCATCCTAGTGATGTCATATCGGGATTCGGAGAATCGGGAATCCTGAGGACACGGGGTTTATGCATTTTGGAATTGCGATGTCTGAAACCCCGAAAGGAGGTAAGGCTGCGGTCTTATGAGGACTAGTCACATGGACTAGGAGCATAGCTAGGAGGGATAAATCAGAGATCGGGAGTTTGTGAGGACAGGGAACTCTCAACATCGGGCATTAGGAAACCCTAAAACCTGAAACTGAGTTGGGTAAAAGTCACAGGTGCGTGCAGAGGACGTGACAGGGAAAAGAGTAGGACCTGTGGATTGGGTTTTCAGCAGAGATTCCATTGAGGAATCGAAAGATATAATTCATCTCGCATGAGGTGATTGATCGATCCTGTGAGCGGACATAGAGTGCGTCTCTGTGTACTACGTCAAGTGGTATCAGAGCTAGAACTCTATTTGTATATTTCAAGCAGAGGGAGAAGACGAGGAAGAAGACAGAGTGTTGAAACTCTATAAGGATTTGTTTGCAGGTAGGCAACAGTCCGTAAGAAGTTAGCAGGACTATAGGATGAAGCTGGAAACACTCTTAGTGTGGAGTGACAACAACAGGTTTTCTAGGAGAGAAGACAAAGACAACAACATGGCTACTGAAGGCCGTAGGTTTGCTCGAAGAAAGGACCTAGAGCTGATGAGTGACGCAGAATGGGATGAAGTACTTGTTGAGATGAATGCGAGACTGGATGAAATTGCAATTGAGATGTGGCAGGATAAGAGGTCGAGATGGGTGCGTGAATGGCCCATGAATAAGTCGGAGATAAAATGGTCAGTCAAGGAGTTGATGGCTAGAAGGCAGCGCGGGTTGTTGAAAGGGTGGTTGAGGTATGCTGAAAACCTCAATGGACCTGAGGAAATGGTTCAGGGATGTGAATGAGAGATTGGGGGCATTCTTGGTGAGGAGAATGAAATGGGATCGACTGAGGATCTCAAGAGCTGCTAGGAGGGCAGAGAGGAAATTCCCAATTTCCATGTGGGCAACGATTTGAGATCACTGTGATATCTCAAAGACTATCAGGAGGACAGCTAGGGAATTTCACATTGCCATCTAGGCAATGAAATGAGGTCGCTGCGGGATCTTGGATACTGCCAGGAGGGCAGCGGAAGCATCCCATATTGCCAGGTGGGCAGGGATGAGCAGAGGAGTTTGGATCAGCCAGAGGAGCTGATAGAGCAGGTGAGCTTAGAAATGAATTTAGATCAGCATGTGCAACTGACAGCAGAAGAAGAAGGAGAGGATGATGAGCATTCTGAGGAATGGCTCGGTATTTTTAGCCAGGAAGCTGAAAAGACTGCAACAGGGGAGTTTGCAGTATGAGAAGAAGAGGAAGATAGAATTTGTTTTGTTGATCTGTGGGAATAGATAGAATCCCTAGAGAAGAGGGTGAAAGTGCAGGGCGTGCACATCCAACAGGTGAAGTTGGAAGCTGATGAAGAAAACATGGGAGATCATGATGATCTGCCCATGTGCAGAAAATGTTTGCACCTAGGGAGACTGCAAAAACAAGACCAGCCACTGGAGTAGCTGAACGAAGTGATCGAGGAGATCAGAATGCTGATGATTTGGTTAGTAGAAACTGCCAGGGAGGAGCAGCTGAGCAGAAAGGAAGCAGCAGCAGCGCAGAAGCAACAACAACAGAATGGAGCAGATGAACAACTCTAGAGACTGATTTGGGATCTAGGACGATTTCAATAGCTGAGATCGGAAGCTCATGAGAAGGATCTCATGAATTTTTCATCTGAGGAGTATGATGCAGGAGCATCTCTTCATGTCAGCCAGCCACATCGAGCACACGCATTCAATGCTGAAGAGAGGCACAGTCCTCATTTCGATTTGACTTGAATGTAATTTAATTGCTTAGGCTGTTGAGTCGTGAAGCCGTGCCTTTGTGCAGGCGTAGGGTAGATAGGCCTTTGATGTTTGTATGGATGAGATCTAGATCCGATAGCGGACTAGACAGCCCATTCAATGCAATTGAATAGGGTAGGTAGGTTGAAGGGAAGAGCTCAAAGAGCCCCCTCAGGTAAAAGATATTTCATATCTCATTTTGGAAGTAGTGTGTAAGAAGGTAGAAGATAGAATAGGAAGAAGAGAGTGGAGAAGAGAGAATCTGTGTGTAGAGAGCAGAAGAAGGAGCCGAGACCTTGTTACAGGCCGTGCTCAGGAACACCTTTGTAAAGAGGCATTTTTATTAATATAAACAGAAGCAGTTTTTCCTGCATGTATTTCTGTATTATGTGGATGCCTTGGTGTGTTCTGGTTTAGGCTATGAAATTCATGTTGTAGATGTATGTTAGGCATTTTTAGGTTGGTTTGATTTCAGGAGAAGGTCTTTGAGGCTTCATACCAAGAGGGTGTGACAGAACATTGTAGGTTCTGATAGTCATGCAGAGGAGGTTGCACTTCTGAATTCTGCGAGTTCAGAAAAAGACGTGCTGCGGCATAGGAACTGGAATCAACAACTCAGTGAAGACCTCAAGGTTGCTGAACACCTTGGAGGCAAGGCTGTGTATGAAAGACACAGTTGTAGACAGAAGCTCTGAGGAGTTTTGTGAAGCTCTACCAAGTGGGCATTGAGCATATGCACAGTGGTGCATTTGGAGGAACTTTGCTCTGAGTTCAGGAAGAAACATAATCACTAAGGATTCTGAGAGCTCTTCCAGGTGGGCATTGAGCAAGTGCATAGGTACATAGAAGAAGTATAGAACTATTGGAAGTTCTGAGAGGATACTCTGCCAGGTGGGCATTGAGTAAGTGTGCAGACAGATACATGAGAAGAGAACTCTTTGAGTTCTATATTTTAGAGGAAGAATCCACTGAAGGATCTTCACAGGGTTGTTGAACACCCTGCAGACTCAGCAAGAGGTTGCTTGAGCAAAAGGATATCCAGGAGGCCATCCAAATTCTCCATCTGAGGGAGAAGGGAAGAAAGAAGGATAAAATCCATTAGGGGTCTGAGTGTTGAGAAGCTCAGGAGAGACAACACTGTGTGTGAGTGAATACTCTGCAAAGGCGCAAGAGTTGAAGAATCCTTCGAGTATTCGAAAGGAGCAAATCTCAAGAGGAACAACGTCAAGGAGAACGCATAGCGAGAACTCAGGTAAAGGGGCTCACAGAGAATAAAGGAAAAGGTCAAGGCCTTTGGGAACTTAGGATTTTTCCAAGGATGGAAGACAGTATGCAAGCTCAGGAGGGAGCACAGCAGCCATCAGATTGGATCAAGATACCCGTCAACCGCTAGATCAGCCAAAAACTGCATGAGGTTTAAGCCCTCATAAGGGGAGGAGAAAATTCCCAAAAGGTGTTGAGGCATCGGGATATCGGCGTTTGTGATATCGGGGATATCAAGGACATGAGGAGAGTCACTCGACACCAAGAACCTTGAATCGGTGAGATTTGATCTGGACCGTTCATTTGGGAGAAGACGCGTGTCACGAGATTACCCACATCTGGGACTCGAGCATCGGAGGTTGGAAGAGGAAGTCTTTCGACCTCATGAGCGACGAAAAGGTGAGAGCTCTGTTTTGTGGGACTAGATGATGTCACATCGGGATATTGGCACTTAGGATATCAGAGTTCTCGAGGTCGAGTAAATCGGGACATTTCAAGTCTCGAAGAAGCGAGATTGGATCAGAGTCGTCCATCCGTTGGGGACACATGGTGGAGATCTAGACTAACAGAGAAGGTACCGATAGGAGAGAAACATCAGAGAAATCAGGGATCGAGATATCGGGAATCCCGTGGACATGAAGTCCTTGCAATTCGGAATCGCGAAGTCCGAAACCCCAACAAGAAGGAGGAAGCTCCATCGTGGGGCCAACTGTCAGCATAGCGGAGGATCAACTTTCGAGAGATCGGGGAAGTCAAGGAAAAAATCTCTTTGGCATTTGAAGTCGCGAAACCTCGAGGGAGATTTGGAGCCATTGGTTTTAGTGACCGATCATAGTCGTTGATTGTGTTTTATGGTGGAAGGGCATCCTAGTGATGTCATATCAGGATTTGGATAATTGGGAATCCTGAGGACATGGGGTTTATGCATTTTGGCATTGCGATGTCCGAAACCCCGAAAGGAGGTAAGGTTGCGGTCTTATGAGGACTAGGAGCATAGCCAGGAGGGCTAACGTGTAAAAAGTGCATCGACAAATCAGAGATCGGGACTCCGTGAGGACAGGGAACTCTCAACATCGGGCATTAGGAAACCCCAAAACCCGAAACTGAGTCGGGGAAAATTCACAGGTGCATGTAGAGGCCGTGACAGGGAAAAGAGTAGGACATGTGGATCGGGTTTTCAGCAGAGATTCCACAGAGGAATTGAAAGAGATAATTCGAATCGCATGAGGTGATTGATCGATCCTATGAGCGGATGTAGAGTGCGTCTCTGTGTACTACGTCATTTTTAGATCATCATAAATCCAATAAAAAACATCTCGATATCTCTTAAACAATTATGTAAATGTGTGTTTCTCTCCCTATGAACAACAGGTGCCCAAATTTACATATTTGGGTTGTTCATATGTTCCCAGATTGACCAAAAAATGCATCATGGTCGAGATGTTTATTTTCAGGTTGGCATGCCTCATGAACTTGGTTTACAAATAAAATAACTTCTCAAGAGTCAAAATGTTCTTTAGGACACAATTTTTCTTTACTTTGATTGCTTCATCTTGATACGTTTGTAGTTCTTGTTGATGTGTTTCATCATCAATCATTGCATATTGAAAAGTGTCTAAACTAGTAAAAAATTTGATAATTTGAGTTTCACCATCGAATACTCTCCAATTTGTGATGTTTTTAGGTATGGAGGGCCTGAAAATCATTTCAATCGAAAAACCAACATCAAGGGGAATGAACCTAGACGCTAGGTTGGCCAATATATCTGCATATACATTTTGATCGTGAGGTATACAAGTAATGTTAAATACATAAAAAGAATAAAGTAAATCCATACCTCTTGTTGTTATGCCTTTTGATGTGGGGAAATGTAATGGATAGTATTTATTACCTATCAAACGATTATTTAAAAATCACCAAGCACCTTAATATATTTCACCTTGAGATCAATGGCCTTTTTCAGGCCTTGAACTAAATCTTCATACTCCACGGTGTTGTTGGCACATTCAAATTATAGGCAGTAGGATATGATCATTTTACCTTGTCCAGGATCAATCAGGATACATCCTAATCTGACTCCATATTTTGTTTTAGAGCCGTCGAAAAAAATTGACCACATGCCAGAAATATTTGTTTTATTAATTGAACTAAATCCTAGGTTAGTTAATATAGTACAAGTGCTATTGTGATTTTGTTTGAGGATTTCAGATTATAAATATGGTTTTAATTCATATGTTTGTACCTCATAACAACCATAGTGTAACACCCCAGGTTTTGAACCCCCATTTTTAAATAATGTATTGTTACAATGTTGAGAGGCTAGGATGCCCAAACAATTATTAAAAGGAAAGTGTTCCCAAGACATGTAATCTTTTTATCATTATTAGTAATAAATGCATGGATGGCTACTAGATGGAAAAGGACTATATTTATAGGGGGATATAATTCCACAAGAGAGGGGGCTTGAGGGGCTAAGTGTTTATTCCTATGTTGATTACCCTTTTTGCCTAAGGGAGGGGATCGGTTATGTGAGCTTCTTGGGGAAGGCGAGGAAGTTCTTGATTCCCCACGAAGTTACTTAAACCTACCTTTGGTTTGATGGGGGGGTTCGGCTGATGGTTTGTTCGCTGATTTTATTGTACGCTCATTCATTTCCCTCACACACTTTCATGCACTCGCTCACCCATTCATTGATCCATCCTCATCCACATCTTGGCTTGGCAAAGGGAACTGAACTATTGAATATTATCCATGGGATAGTTGGCTATAGTGGTCGTTGGTGTGATCTAGCTGTGATTTGAGGCCTGCATGTCTGAGATTCATTGGTCTGTGTCCAGTGTTTCTCTCAGCTGCGAGTCCTGAGAGTTCTAGCATTGAGATTCTGGACTAGTTGTGCCAGAGCCCAAATAAGGAGAAGAAATGCCTGAGGGACTATCTGGCAGAGAAGGGTGGGGGTTCGTTCTCTCGGGTGGTGCAAGATGGGTAATTGGATTGTTGTGAGAGATGGGAAGCCTATGAGAGCTTGGGTGCTGACTGGTTTGGGAATCCAAGTAACACTTTGGAAATTTCCTTGTGGATTCATATCCCTGGCTCGGGGGTGATGTTTCTATTGAGATTTGGAACAATAGTGTCTACGGTTGGGTGGAATGTCCTTGGTCTGCATCTAGTTGGTGTCATCATTCATAAAGATAAGTTCTCTATGTTATGGTATCAATTGCATGCATATGAATTTATTTTCGCTATATATTAAATTATCATTTAATTGAGTCTTTAGACTATGCATGCTTGTTGACTATTGTTGTGCATGTCGTTAAAGTCTTTCCTTTTATGCATCCTTAAATTTTAAAAAGGTATCAGTAAGACAAATAAGTCCAAGGGTGGTCTTGAAGGTAGTGTACCCCGACCTGTTGGTGGATGGGTATGTTACAGTTTGGTATCAGAGCTTCTGGTTGAAACACTGGGTTGGTATGGGTCGGGTCTGTTGGCCACAGTCTCATGGTTACTGACCGAATTCTGACCGTGAAGTTGAAAATCTTAGGAGGAATGGTGTTGAAGAATCTACGTAGGAGATATAAAGTCAGATACCTGTCGTAAGGGGTTCGAAGGATCGTGAAATTCCCTCTTCGAATTCGGGAATGATCGCCACTATAGGATCAAGGGAGATCTGAGATCGTTGGATCAGAGGACATGTGAACAAGGGTCATCTGATGTAAAGGAAGAAAGGGTTAAGGTCACCACCGTCAGATCCCATTAGAGAGAGAGATAAATAGACAGGAGGCATTGCGGGGAACTAAGTTGCACGGGAGATAATTCCCCAAGAAGGTCCTGCAATCCAAACCATAGTTTTGTCGAGGGGTTATGTGTCAGCATCAGGAAAATTGTGGGGCGAAAAGCAGGTTACTCCAAACCATTGATGCATGCCCATGCAATTTGAAAGGCATGCAGTGATGTGACATGTTAGTAATCATGCGATGAACCTCTGAAGAGAAGAAGTAATCGGGGACCATCGATCTGTAGGAGGACATGTGTCAAATGATTGTGTGCTCCGGGTGAAATAAATCCAGGAAAAGGAGAGCAAGGGGAAGTTGAGAATTGAGATTTATGGACCTTGGAGATCCGAAGTGAATCATGGTTGTCTGACATAGGAGGACACGCAACAAAAATTTGTGCACTTCAGGGAAAAATAAAGTTTGAGGGTTGAGATTTCTGAAATCCAAAGACCCGAAGAAATATAGCCATCATTCCATGGGAGACATGTGTTAGTATATCACGAGCTTCGGATAAGAACATTTCAGAAAAAATTTGAGGTTTGAGTCTTCCGAAGTCTGAAGGCCCGAAGGAATTGCAACCATTGATCTGTCGAGAGACACACGTCACCAGATCCAAGGCTTCAGATAAAAGCCAGTGGGGCCAGATAAGTTTTGAATTTTGATATTTCTGAAGTCCGAAGACTTGAAGTAAGCCTCAACCGTCAGATTAAGGAGGACACGTGGTGTCGATCTATGGACTCTAGGTGAATTCCCAATGTGAATCTTAGTCATCCGATCCAGGACACATGGCAATAGATTGGCCAGTTTGAGAATTCAAAGTTTGGGAGAATTGGAAGTGTGCCAGTATGGAAACTCCCGAAGTCCCAAATCCCTAAGAGCCAAAGTGATGGGGCATGATGATGTCACCTAGAGGTGATGTGGATCCTGGAATTCCCAAAGTGACATGTCTTGTGGACGTCACCTGGGATGATGTGTACACATGGGATGTGTGCCATGTGTTAGTAAGTTTTGAGCGTATGGAGTATTGAAATTTTAGTTAGAACATGATACGCGTCACTCCCCCGATTGGGCCACATGTCTTCTTCTAGTATTTCTCCACGTGGCGACATATCGTGCAGTCTAGAGACTGGGCACTCTAGTAGGGAAAGATGTGACAGGTTGTGTTGGTTTGAAAAATCCCAAAGGCTGGAGTACATATCGATCGTTGATTCTAGAAGACATACGTCGAAGGATCATCGACTTCAGGTAAAAGCACTCTGGGAGAATGTGCAGGAGGAAAATTTGAAACTTTCGAAGCTCGAAGAGCCGAAGTGATTCATCATCACTAATCTTTAGGAGGACACCCGTCGACAGATCATGAACTCCGGGTGAAAGTGTTATTGGTGGAGGAAAGCAAGGAAAGTTGAGACTCCTGAAGCGCAGAGTCCTGAAGTGGATCTCGATCGTCAATTGTGAAAGAGGACGAGGACCATTGATCTGGTCCTGGTTGAACATTCCGAAGTCTCGAAGCTCTAGACAAGATCTTTTTTAGCTAAGAATAGGGTCATGGCCATGGTCATATGTAGATTGAGAGACGAGGGAAGGAGCTCTAAGGGATGAATTGGTGGTCTTTGAGATAGAAAGTTGCTAAGGAAGGATTTAGCCGTGGTTTCTAGTCATGGTCACCTAGGAAGGTGGTTTGAAGGAAGCGTCCATGCAGGATGAAATTCTGTGTCAGTCAAGGATAACAGGACACTGCTATTTTCGGAGAATGGCGATATGATCTCCATGAACAAAAAAAGAAAGAGACTTGTAGCATGGTTTGGCAGTTTGTTTTATCATATGCATAATTCTAACAAAATGGTCACTTGCACATTTTGCAGAATTAAGGGGCTTAAGCACATCAACTCAATATGCATATTGAGGAAATGGAAGAAGGTGAGGGAGCCTCCAGTCATGATAAGGAGGCTGAAGGATAGAATACCATAGTTGGTAATGCAGAGATTGAGTCCAATTGACACAAGGGAAAAGGAGAACAGGAAACATTAATATAAACGGTAAGAATCCTGAAGATGGAAGTGCAGATCTACAAAGCAAAAAATGAGAGACTGATGAGAGAGAAAATTTAGATAAATATTTGAGTGTTGTAGAGCTTAAATCAATTGTAGAGGAAAATGAAGAAGGGATCAAACTTAATGCCAGAGGAATAAGGAAGGTGTTGTGAAAGAAGGGATGATCGTGGAAGAGCTAGTTATTCCAGAATTGCTAGCAGAGCTCATGGATGCCACTCACCTTCTTACTCAGAAAGAATTTTTTATGCATCAGATGATCCCGTAAGAAGTATAGAGGTGTCTCCTGTCAGACACCAAAAAAGGAAACAAGATGTAGATAGTTTTCAAGGAGAGTTGAGGAAGATCAAGCCACCTTCCTTTGAGGGTGAAAGAGAAAGGGAAGATGATTCTGAAGCATGGTTTCTTGGGCTCAGGAGATATTTTCAGTTTCATAACTATTCATCAAATGTGGAAGCCATGATTGCCACCTACCATTTACACGAGAAAGTTGCAATGTGGTGGGACCAATTGAAGCAAGTGGAGCACATTAATGAGAGAAGTATCACTTGGAATCAGTTCAATAAGTACTTCCAGAAGGAGTACCTCTTAGAGAATTTCTTTGACAAGAAAATGTAGGAGTTATTTGAACTTAGGTTTGGAAGCATGACTATGGCAGAGTATGAGAAGAAGTTCTTGGGATTGTTAAAGTATGTCAGGTTCATTGGTGATGAGAAAGTGAAAATACATATATTTCTAAGTGGATTGCTAGCCTTTTATAAGGAAAAGATCAAGTATGATGAGCCCAAGACCTTGACTAAAGCCATCAGGAAGGATAAATACCTATATGAGCAAGCCCAAGGAAGAGAGTCTCTACATAAATTTTGGAAGGACAAGAAAAATGAGAAGTCTAATCAGAGGAGGAAAGGATTCAAACCTTCCTTCAATAAAAATGAGCCTAATAGAAATCATCAAGATAAGTATGCTAAGGGAGATTTCAAGAAAGAAGATTCCTTAGGAAAAAGGGTAAGACCACCAATCCAATGCTGGGGATGAAAGGAAGATCACCTGTACAAGGATTTCCCACACAAAAAGGACAGACTGAAGACCGTGCACAACATCCAAGAAACTAAAAAAATCGAAGATATGGGAAGAATCTATGCAGCTTTAAATGATCGACAAGAAGAGTACCAGTCCAATATGATCGAGGTGGAAGGTAAGATCATAAATCAACCTATTGCTATTTTGATTGATTCAAGATCAAGTCATTGTTACATTGATCCTAAGATAGTGGATAGATTACATTTGGATAAAAGTAAACTTGGAAAAGCAAGTTTGGTTCAGTTGGCCACTGGAACCAAAAGAAGAATCCATGACATGGTCAGAAGTTGTTCCATAATTCTTAATGGCGTGAATACTGGTATTGATCTAAATATCATACAATTGGGGTCTTATGATATTCTAATTGGAATGGATTGGTTGGACAAGCATCATGTTGTCCTATATTGTCATAACAAGACATTTACATGTCTTGATGGAAGTGGAAAACAGAGCACTATGAAAGGAGTTCCATGACCCATCGCTATAAGGGAGATTTCATCCTTACAGCTAAAAAGATGTTTTAGGAAAGGATGTCAATTGTATGAAGCTCATGTGGAAGAGCCAAATAATACAAAAGGGCAAAACCTCGAAGATTTCTTGATACTACAGGAATTTGAAGATGTATTCCAAGAAATAACAGGATTTCCACCAAGGAGGGAGATATATTTCTCAATTGATTTAGTGCCAGGAGCTTCCCTGATGTCAAAAACACCTTATAGAATGAGCACACCAGAGTTAAAATAATTACAAATGAAGTTGGAGGAATTGTTGAAGAAAGGGTACATACGTCCAAGTGTTTCACCTTGGGGAGCACTAATACTTTTCGTGAAAAATAAATATGGAAGCTTGAGGTTATGTATTGACTTCTGACAGCTGAACAAGTACACTATAAAGAACAAGTATCCTCTACCCCGAATTTATGACCTCTTTGATCAGCTAAGAGGAGCAAAGATATTCTCAAAGATTGACCCAAGGGTAGGATACCATCAAGTAAGAAACAAGGAAGAAGACATTCATAAGACAACCTTTAGGACCAGGTATGGGCATTATGAATTTGTAGTGGTGCCATTTGGACTGACCAATGCACCAACTGTCTTCATGTTCTTAATGAACGGCATATTCAGAAATTATTTAGATAAGTTTTTCATAGTATTCTTGGATGAAATACTTATCTATTCTAAGTTTGAAGAGGAGCATGAACATCACTTAAGACTGGTGTTTCAAGTACTGAGAGAACATCAGTTGTATGCTAAGTTGAGTAAGTGTTCTTTTTATCAAAAGAAGATCCATTACTTGGGGCACATTATTTCATAGTAGGTCATAGCAGTAGATCCAAAGAAGATCGAAGCCATTAGAGGATGGACAACACCCATAAATGTGTCAGATGTAAGATATTTTATGGGATTAGATGTCTACTACAAAAGGTCCATAGTAGGGTTCTCTAATATTTCTCATCCCATCACTTCTTTGCAAAAGAAGGGAACTAAATTTGAATGGACACTCAAGTGTGAAAATAATTTTAATCTGTTGAGGGAATTACTTACTAGTGCACCTGTGTTAAAGATTGTTGATCCAAATGAAAGTTTTGTGGTATGTACAGATGCATGTAAGGAAGGAATTGGGGGAGTCCTCATGCAAAATGGACATGTCATTAGATATGAGTCCAAAAATCTTAAGGAACGTGAGAGGAACTATGCCACACATGAGTTGGAACTTACTGCCATTATTCATGCCTTGAGGATGTGGAGGCATTATCTCATAGGGAAGACATTCGAATTAAGGACAAACCACATTGGCCTGAAGTATCTTTTTGAACAATCGACCTTGAATGCTAGGAAAACAATATGGATAGAATTGTTAAGTGAATATGAATTCAATATCAAGCATATCAAGGGCAAGGAGAATAAATTTTTTGATGCACTTAGTAGAAGAGTGCATATCATGCATGTTACTATTGTCAGTATACATCAGTCAGACTTGAAGAGCATAATTTTAGATGGTATTGTTACAGACCAGCATTACCTACATGTAAAGTAAATCTTACAACAAGGATATGTACAACAAAAAATAAAGGAGTGTGAGATAAAGGAAGACAGATTAATCATGCATAAAAATAGAATCTATGTTCCTAGTTCTGGAGAACTGAGGAATTTTGTATTGAAGGAAATGCATGATGTCTCTTATGCAGAACATCCCAGTTACTAGAAAATGATTACAGTAGTAAGAAGCCAGTTCTTTTGGCCGAGAATGAAGAAATATGTTGTTGATTACATCTCTCAATGTATGGAATGTCAGAAGGTGAAGGATGAGCATCGGCAGCCAACAGGGTTGCTGCAACCATTGCCAATCCTAGAGAAGAAATGGGAAGTGATCACCCTGGATTTCATCAGAGGAATACCCGGAACAAATAAGAAACATGATTCAATCATGGTGGTGGTTGAAAAATTAACAAAGGCTTCTCACTTTGTTCTTGTGAAGAAAACACATATAGCGGCTAATATTGCAGAAATTTTCATGAAGGAAATTGATAGGTTGCATGGGATACCTAGGACAATCGTCTCGGACAGAGATACAAAGTTTACCTCCAATTCCTGGAGGGGATTTTTTAAAGTATTTGGCATGAATATAAAATTTAGCATGACATATCATCCCCAGACAGATGGGAAAATAGAGAGAGTCAATCGAATAATTGAAGATATGTTGAGAATGTATGTGATGGATAAGCCATCTTAGTGGGAAGATTACTTACACTTGGTTGAGTTTCCATATAATAATGGGTATCAAGATTCATTAAGAATGATCCCATTTGAATCCTTGTATGGTAGGAAATGCGATACTCCAGTAAGTTGGGACAACCCAATAGATAGAGTGGTACTTGGGCCAGAGTTGCTCAAGGACATGGAAGACCAACTGGTTAAGATCAAGCAGAATTTAAAGGTAGCTCAGGATAGACAAAAAGTTTATGCAGACAAGAACATGACAGATAGATAATTTAAAGTAGGGGAGAATGTATTTTTGAAAGTGAAACCCAAGAAAATCTCATTGAAATTGGGTAGTTGTACAAAGCTAGCAACCAGATTCTGTGGTCCATTTGAAGTATTGGACAGAATAGGGCCAATTGCATACATGCTTTCATTGCCTACTTCCATGAATGTGCATAATGTATTTCATGTATCTTTACTAAAGAAATATGTACATGACCCTAACCATGTTATTGATTGGCATCTGATTCAGGTAGAGACAGAGGAAGATTTTCAGGTTCAGTCAGTGCGGGTATTGGACCAAAAAGTCAAAATGCTCTAGAATTGAGTTATAGAGCTGGTAAAATTTCAATGGACCTGCTATGGTCCTGAAGATTCTACCTGGGACCATGAAGATGCCATGCGGGTAGAGTACCTACATCTTTTTGAATAAATTTGAGATTTTGATCTCTATTTTGTATATGCACCGAGGACAGTGCCAAAATAAGGGAGAGGGGATGTAACACCCTAGGTTTTGAACCCCCATTTTTAAATAATGTATTGTTACAATGCCGAGAGTCCAGGGTTCCCAAACAATTATTAAAAGGCCAGTGTGCCCAAGACATGTAATGTTTTTATCATTATTAATAATAAATACATGGTTGGTTGCTAGATGGACAAGGAATAGATTTATAGGGGGCTATGATTACACAAGAGAGGGGGATTGGGGGGATAAGTGTTTATTCCTATGTTGATTACCCTTTTTTCCTATGGGAGTGGATTGATTGCATGAGCTTCTTGGGGAAGGGAAGGAGGTTCTTGATTCCCCACAAAGTTACTTAAACCTACCTCTGGTCTGATGGGGGGGGGGTTCGATTGATGGTTTGTTCACTGATTTTCCTATACGTTCATTCATTTAGCTCACTCACTTTCATGCACTCACTCACCCATTCATTGACACATCCTCATCTACATCTTGGCTTGGGAAAGGGAACCAAACTGCTGAAGATTAGCCACGATATAGTTGGTTGTAGTGGTCGTTGGTGTGATCCAGTCGTGATTTGAGGCCTACATGTCTAAGATGCATTGACCTATGTCCAACGTTTCTCACAACTACAAGTACTAAGAGTTCCAACCTTGAGATTCTGGACCAGTTTCACCGTAGCCTGAATAAGGACAAGGACTGCCTGAGGGACTGCATGGCAGAGAAGGGTGGAGGTCCATTCTTTCGGGTGGTGCAAGATGAGTAGAAGAGATCTTGGTACTTGGATTGTTGTGAGGGTTGGGAATCCTGTGAGAGATTGGGTGCTGACTGGTTTGGGAAGCCAAGTAACACTCTGGAACCATCCTTTTGGATTCATAGCCCTAGCTTGGGGATGATGTTGTTGTTGAGATTTGGAATAGTAGTTTCTACGGTTGGGAGGAAGGTCCTTGGTCTATATCCATTTGGTGTCATATTTCATAAAGATAAGTCCTCTCTATTATGGTATCAATTGGATGTATATGAATGTATTTCCGTTGTATATTTAATTATCATTTAATTGAGTCTTTAGACTATGCATGCTTATTGACTACTGTTGTGCATGTCGTTAAAGTATTTCCTTTTATGCATCCTTAAATTTTAAAAAGGTATCGGTAAGAGAAAGAAGTCCAAGGGTGGGCTTGAAGGTAGTGTACCTCAGCCTGTGGATGGTTGGGTATGTTACACATAGTCAGACTCAAAGAAATAATTTCCCAAGACAAAATCTAAAAAATGTATAGGCTATTTCTTACCTTTCAATTATGTCACTATGTGCTTCATGTAAGCCTCTCTATTTACTCAAATTTGATTCTCCTTACCCTTATACGAAAACCACAGGTGAGACCAATCAGTAGAAAAGTATCCTTGAAGTTTGGCCAACCAACCCCTGCTTAATATAAAACCATAATTTTCTGGTATATCGACAATGACAATATCTATTGTTTGATGCACCCTATGATCAGATGAAATCCTAATCAAGACATCCTTAAGTTATCCCTTTACTTTAACATATCTCCTATCTAACTATATAATTTTGGTTTTGGCAATTTTTGGAACAACGTTTATCTTTTGGCAGATAGTAAAAGGAATTATGTTAGATGATGCACCTGAATCTACTTGAAAGTTATGCACATTAAAATTAAAAATATCATAGGTGAGCAGAAAAGGTGGGATCTATGATTTTGAGTATGCACCTATACTTACTGCATTTATGGATATTGTGATTTCTACTTTGTGTATTTCCTGTGCCTCATATTTCAGCAAGGATTTGTCAATAACAATGATCATCCTTTTCTGGGTATCATTGGGGTTGAAAGCATCATTCAAGAGCTTATGTTGTTGTGGTAATGAACATATATCAAACATGGAAATGTTGGAATTTTTTTTCTCTGTGTCTTGTATTACATTGTAGTCTAGGGCATGTGGGTTTGTGTTGTCCATTGTTTGGCTAGTTTCTGGTTCAGACGTTTTTCCATTTTTGGTACTACATTAAGTATATTGTTATTTCCAATTGAGCTAGACGTACTTGGTTCATTTGTTTTCATTGGGACAACTTTGTTAGTTTTTCCACTGGCTTTACTTGGAGGTGGGTCATTCGGTTTTGGGGCAACAAGAGGAGTGATTTTCCTAAGGGGAATCTTGTCATGTTTGTCAAGAAATGTACCTTTGTTGTATAGATTATAATTGTTTTTGGTAGCATCCTTGATTACCAATTTATCTTCCATGAAGATCTCTTCTATCTGCTCATTGTTTGATTCTAGACACTAGTCCCAAAAAGGTATAACAGATTAATGGGGAATATCTTTAGTAGTATCAATTTGAGATTTTGTAGGGTTTTCATCATTTAAACTATACTGATCTAACAATTGATTAATCACCAAGTTCATGGAGTTGATGCATTGAGGGAAAGTTTATTTTGGGTAGTTTTGTTGGTGGTAAGAGCAGAAGTTATAATTTCTAAAACTGTATAGGTTGAAGGACATATGAGTGATATCGAGTGGTTTTGGTGGAATATATTGTCTCTTAAAGAAATGGAAAAAGTTTTGAGGCTTCGATGATCCTTCCCCCACATTCTTCTTCATATCTACCACTTCATTTGATAATTTCTTAACTAATTTCACCACATTGTCGATATCCCTCAGGCCTTTCTTGGGTGGTTTAGTTAACCAAAAAGGATTCTTTCCATATAATATGGTTTCTTCAGAATGTGAATGATGATCATAAGAAGATAACTCCCTTTCCACCATTTCAGCTTCATCAAAATAAAGTGCCAAGGTGTTCCTATTTTTACTTTTAACAAACATTCCTATATAAGGAGTCAATGTTGTTGTATAATATTCGATGGATAAGGATTGAGAAAGAGTTGTATCATGAGGGAATTTGATTAATCCATTGAGGAACCTTTGATTGAAATATTTTACCTTCTCTTTTTTTCCATCATAATGGCTCCTAATTCTTTGTGCATAGATGCAGTTGTTTTCCTTTCACTAGATTTTTTGATAAAAACTCTTTCAAAATCATCCCAACTAGTTATAGACCTAGGTGGCAGGATAAACTACCAAGTAGAAGATACTCCTAAAAAAGTATAAGGAAATAGCCTGCAAACTACATATTTGTGTTGGACATTTAATAGGTGAATATCTAGGAAGAAATTGTTTACATGATCTTCTTGTGACTCGCATTTGTCTAGATCAAATTTTGGAAGGATTTTGTCTGATTTCCTAGGAATTTCATGTAACAGTCCAACTAAATTCAAGGGAACTTGAGCCATCCATTATGGGACTATATCTCTTCGGTCTCTATTTTCACCCAGATCTATTTTGAGCTAGCCATCCAGATCTACATTGTTCATGGCCACACTGTCTTGAAGGGAGTCCATGTCTTTTACAAGTGTCGCCATGAATTCTTGTATCATGGTGTGAACTTTTATGGGTTGTATTAAATTTTTGTCTATTATGTCTGTGGATATTATAGTGGATGATTAAACTACTTATTTTCTTCAATTCATGTTGTCATGCAACTTGTCTACTAGCTCCTCAGTTACTAATTTTTCCCCAAGATATTCTAGCCTAGGTAGTCGACTGCTCTTGATCAATTACCATGCAACTTTGTGTATCTTTGAGAATATCACCATTGATTTGGTAACCTCCTTATATTCCCTTTTCCCCACTTGTTGGATATGGTCCAATGCATACAATTATGAATTTCTTGATAATGTTGAATGTCGATAGATTTCATCTGGTGTGTCAAGTTTTTCCGCGATCCATCTATCAATGTTAGGGATGCTTCATGGATCATGTTGTACTACGCCAATTCTTCTTGTATTTGATTATTCTACTCTATGCAATTATAAGATTCTTGTTGGAAGAGGTGCATATGAGCATATTTGTCTATGACAGTCTATTCCAGTTGTTTCCTGACCTTCTTAGTAATGACTTCATAACTTTGCAGGATGCTTTCATCAATTCTTACTTGTTAGAGTCTTTCCTCCAACTCTATGATCATTGCTTCTTTCTTTTCATTATATTGGCATAGTCTCTAAATGTTGTCTTTATTAGCATTCATGATAGGACACGCCAATTGCATCTGCAATGATAATTATCTTTATTATCCCTTACATCTCCAGTTACATAAACATGTGTAACAATTCAGATAGGCATCCCTTCAGTTATTGGTAGTTTCCTCAGTTGTTCCTATATGATTTTTCCAGTCTTGGTATCATAATTTTATATTCTCAATTCAAGTACCTCACTTGGTTGGAATGGTTCCCATATTCATAGTCCTAAACCACTTCTTGACATATCTATTCCCATGCATGTAGTTGACATTTCCAGGATATCTGTCTCCATTGGGTGGGTGTCACACCCTCTGTCTTATGCATCCTTATGTTGTATTTATTCTTCAAATTATTTTCTGGATACCTATTTAGCTTCCTTTTCTACATGTTATGTTGTTTCCCTCTCTACTGCTTCTATGGTTCCATATTCTTTTTGTTTTATCTTTCGTTCTGCTGCATATTTTTCTTCTGCCTCGACATTGGATTTAGCCTTGTCTACCTCGATATTCCACTTCTTATTCGCTGCATATTTCTTATTTTTGTGGAATTTCTCTTTATCCCTTGTCTTTTTGTCAGTTGGTTCTTCTTCTTCCTCCTCTTCCGACCCTGAGTGTATTGAGGTGGAAGTGTGGGGTGATTTTACAACTTCCTCTTCCTCTGCTTTCTTTCTAGCTTCTTCTCTAGCCCTTTCTTCATCTACAATTCTCCCCTTTGGTTGGACACGCCACTTGAAGATTAATTTGTCTTAGGTTCAGTAATTCTGATGCACTTCTTCCTCCTTGTAGATGTTCATTATGTATTCCCTGGGTAGACCAATTTTGTTGAAGTGGTCTCTCACGATATTCTTGGGATTGTGTCTTCTGAACCAATCTTCTCTGAAGTGATAAGATAGAAGGGTGTTTACTTTTGATTGGGATTTCTTGGTGTTTTCAAAGAAGTAGTTCCTAACATATAGTGGTAGCGATGGCCATATTTCATTTTTCAATCGATATAGCATTCCATCAACCCTATTTATGATGGAATGGTATGCAATCTCCTAGAGCAAAAGCTTATCGAGGAAAAATCATGAGAGAAGATGAGGAGGATTCATTGTGTTGTAAAATATTATGTATGTTCCATGTTCCATGTGGTAGCAGTCTCCAATACTCATTATGACTACTATAGCCTTTTTGTTCATGCAAGGAGGAGTGATGAAAAATATGAATTCATACAAGGGGGCCAGAAAATGCTCACATATATTTTTGTATTCTGTGCGGTACATGTGCTCCCATAGAAATTTTTCATACACATGGATGGTTGGGTCATATGGATTCCATTTCCACCCCATCCCAGGGTATTGATGGGCTATGCACATAATTTCCAAGATGTATGAGGACATGTGAAATATTGGGAATGTTCTAGGTTGGGATCCTTTGACCATAGAGATAGCCACTGCTATATTTTCATATAGGATATCATCTCAATTTAATGAGATTCCCTCATCCATGTAGTGTTATATTAGGGGCATATACGATAGAGAGAACTGGGATGAATCTGGTTCCCCATATAGTCAACACAACATAGCTACCATATACTGATAAGGTATTCTCAGTGAGCTTGTGGGGTATCCCCCTTTGGGTATGTATTTAAACTGTCTTTCAGACCTGTACCATTTAGGAAAAATATCCTTCGGAGTGTATTCAAACTCACTAAGGTGCTCATTATATAGCTTCTTATTTCCTTTTTGTGATGTGATAACACTTCTCCAAATATGAAATTCTGAACGAGGCTATGATATCCTTTCATGAATTGCAAATGTATCTTCCATTTACATATATACTCTTCAAGATCCAAGTGATCACATCTGTGCATGGGAACACTTCTAGGTGGGATGCTACTCAAAATATGCCAGACTTGCTAATGTTTTTTAACACTTTAAGTTGATATAGTCCTTCAACTTCAACAAAGAAGTTAGACTTCTTGAACATGTGGTATACCTCTCCCCACCTTAGTGTTTCATCATTGTTTTCCAAGAGTCCTGATGTGTCTTCGTACATGGCTTTGATCACTTCTGGATCACCTTCCATTTGTTGGACACTATCATAGGCCTCATTACCAAGTGTCTTACTTGATTTATTCTTTCAAGGGGACATATGTGGACCTGCAAAAAAAGGTGAGATCAATGTGGTGATTAAAACCACACATAATATGAAGTTGAATGAAACTTGAGAACTTCAAATTACCAAAAGATTCATTTGAATAGACACTGGGTAGGTAGTCGTTGTGTGAGGATGACAAGATTATGGTAAGCATGTTGAGTATCTTAGAGAAAGTTTGAGGAGGAAAGGGTTAAAACTATGCTCAAAATATGAAATCATATTTATTTAGGTTAACTCCTTTGATGGAAATCATAGGATTTTATAACAAGTGTCCTGATGTATAACAAACAAGTTAGTTCTGAAACCTTCGATGTGGTTTGGGAGAGTTTCTGCCAAAGATTACAAAAATTTTTGAGGAGGGTTGGTTGAATATATTCTGATATGATATCGACAGAGTTGATGACAACTCCTCTGATGTGAATCAAAGGAGTTAACTCAAGTGTTTTGATAGCACATCAAAGGATTCAATCTCATAGACTCCAACTTGTATACCATGGGAAGGACAATTGACAAAGTTTCTGGGAACTCCTCCGAACTTATTGGAGGATTTAACACGAACTCCTACGATATGATCAGAGGAGTTACCAAGAATTATTACGATGTAACTTTGGAAAAGAATGAAGGTTGTGGCTCAAAATTTGGTAGCTAGACAAAATATGATGATTTCATCATGTGCTCTTTGCTTGGAAGGGGAACTTGGATTAGGGCCTTGATAGGATTCCAGGAGCCATTAGGGTCGATCAATGAGGCTACTCAAATGATATTGGTGCCAGATAGGTTAGAAGAGGTTGAAAACCCATAAATAGTGTGAATTTGGGGGTCTTAACAATAGATGCATGACATCAGTTTCAGAGGAAATAGAGGGTAAAGATGAAAACAAGAAGGTAGTGTAGAGAGAAAGACAACAAAACAAAAACAATAAAAAAAACATAACCCTTGCAAGGGAAATGCATTGAGTCCTACATGCCAATGTGCTTCCACATGGAATGCCATGAGAGGCTATGGATGTGAAGGAGAGAGCTCGACGAATTCATGGGTTTTAACAATAGATGCATGACATTAATTGTAGAGGAAATAGAGGGTAAAGAGGAAAACAAGAGGGTAGTTTAGAGAGAAAGACAACAAAAGAAAAATAAGAAAATAACCTAACCCTTGCAAGGGAAATGCATTAGGTCTTACCTGTCAATGTGCTACCACATGGAATGCCATGAGAGGCTATGGATGTGAAGGATAGATCTTGATGATTTCTTCATTTTGAGAGAGAAATTTTGACTCTACTCCTTAAATCTTGGTGAAACTATGAGAAGGACATGTCAATCGATGAATACATAGAAATCAATCATTTTTAGCATTTAGTGTCATTGGTTGGGTATTCATGATCGAAGGACTTGGGGGAAAGTCTTCTGATGTACATTGAAGGACTTAACCCCAAGTCTTATAATCATTTCAATGAACATGGAGGAAACTCCTTCAGTGTACATCGAAGAAGTTGGACTCAACTCCTCCAATTCCATCAAAGAAGTTGAGGGAAACCTTTGTGATAAGAAAGGTTTATAAGAGAGAGTGAAGAGAACTTCTCGGATGTACATCATAGGAGTTAGAGGGAACTCCTATGATGTAAATAAGAGGATTTAAAGTTAACTTTGTTGATTCTCTCAAACTTACTTAAAAACCAATTTCTTCAAGTATTTCCTTTTTCTAGTGTCAACTTAAAGTAAGTAAGACTTCCAAACCGAGATTGATGTTAATGGAAGACTCTTTCAAAAATGTAAAAAAAAATAAGGGGCTCCATTTCTAGAAAGGAAATTGCAATTGAATTATGAAAATGGAGGGTTGTAGTGCCTAGCACAATAGGAAGATATTCTCTAATCCTAGGATGTCCTTGGCTAGCCATTGTCGATGCCTACATCGGTTGTAGGTCAGACAACATGACCATCGCCCACAGGAAATACAAAAAACAATTAACCCTCTACCCTCCATCTAAACCCACAATAGACTTAGATACACCACTTTGGGTTGAGGAAGAAGAGAGTGAAGAAGGGGGATCCCATCAAATTCGTTTCCATAGACCAATACTTAGTCATAAGAAGTAAAATAGAGGATGATGAAATCAATGATTTTATAGCCTCTTCCTCTTCCTTAGAAAACGCACATATTCTTGAGCATGTTATGAAACAAAAAACTCGGGTTACTTCATACTCAACAAGAATCTCACCCATCGAACATGAGTCCCCACCAGGAAAATATCAAGGATCCCTTATAAAACCATAGAAATTATCCCAGGGGAAACCTTGAAAATCAACGAAGGAATAATTGAACAGCAAAAGGAGTGACTGGTTAAAGTGATGCAAAAGAAAAATGATGCCTTTTCACGTGATTAATATGGAAGGAAGGGGATCCATCCTAAACTATGCACACATCATATATATTAAGGATGAAGCCAGACCCATATGCCAACCCCAACACTGGATGAAACTTACACTAAAGGACATACTCAAAGAAGAGCTACAAAAATTTCTTACATCTAACTTAATCTATTCAATTTCGGATAGCCAGTGGGTCTCTCCTCTTGTCATGGTAGCAAAAAAAATGGTAAATGGAGAATGCTTGTCGAATATAGAGAACTTAATAAAGAAACACATAAAGGCCACTTATCATTACCTTTTATTGACCAGGTCCTGGATATGTTAGAAGGGAATAAAACATTTTCTATTCTTGATGGATCCACTGGATATAACCAAATTCAAATTGCACTTGTAGACCAAGGAAAAAAAACATTCACCTATCCTAGGGGGCATTCATGTACCATGTTCTACCATTTTGGTTATGAAATTCCCCTGCCCCACCTTTCATCGTGATTTTATGGATATATTATTTGATCTAATTCATGATTGCATGGAAATATATATGGATGATTTCACAACATATGGGGCCAAATTTGATGAGGCATTAGCTAATATGGATAAACACTAATAAGATGCAAAGAGTCAAATGTCATCCTCATTAATGAAAAATGTTTGATGATGGAAACTGATGGCATCGTACTTGGACATAACATCTCAGAAAAAGGTATTCAATTCGATCTGGAAAAGTTAAAGGTAATATTAAATTTTCCAACTCCAACTTCGAAAAAGAAGGTACGAAGTTTCCTAGGATATGTTGGTTATTACCGTAGATTCATTGAAATTTGTTCACACATTTCTCATCCATTATTTTCTTTACTTAAAAAATACATTGAGTTTTTATGGAAAGATACATGCCATCATGTGCTTGATGAATTGAATATCAAAGTATCTGAAGCTTCTGTCTTGTGAGGAATTGATTGGTTCCTCCCATTCCACATCTCCACAGATGCATCAGGAACTGTCATTGGAGTCATTCTAGGACAAATAAAAGGGAAGGACCCATATGCAATTTACTATGTTAGTAAGAATCTCTCCCCAGTAGAATTAAACTATACGGTAAATGAGAAAGAGATTATTTCTATTATTCATGCAATAAATAAGTTTAGGCACTACATTACCGAATATTCCAAGGTTTCACACACTAATCATGCTGCTATTAAATATTTAATGAACAAACCAATCATGAATGGCAGGGTGATTAGATGGTTTCTTTTATTGAAATAATTTGATATCACCATCTCTTGATGGGGATGAAATCGCCCTATGTCAACAACATGGGTCACCCCCAATAAGAAGTACCAATCAGACCTCTCACCATTTGGAATAGGTAACCCATATGGATTCTGGCTCGGCAACCATTTATGGTCCTGGTTTAATTGGTTGCGACCTGGTCCACCGATGAAGGTTTCCTAAGCTAAAGTATGAAATGAAACTACTTTAAGATGCATGTATCCTAACTAAACTAAGACAACCAGAAAGTAAACATAGAACCAATCATGCTCCTATCAAAGTCTCAAGAAATAGTTCACACAAAGCAAAGACAAGAACATGAATAACCAAATGTAAACACAAAGCATTCTATCATTTAAACAATTGTCTACGGTTCAATGGTCATGAATTTAGAAAAACAATTCTCCAAATTCTCCAAATAAGAATGTATCCATCACACATAATAATAGTCTACAATATGAAGTACATTCTTACACATTTTGAGTGTTGAGAAAACACAAAGGAATAGTCCACAATACATCCAACATGAGAATCAAATCTCTCTAGAAAATAGCTTGGCCAAAATGACTTCTCATTAAAATTTTCATTAATAGTACATAAAATCCCTAAGGAATGCTTCCCAATTTTAGTTAACACCATATTCCCCAAATAGTTCAGAAAATGTACAATGCTTGAAGAGCGAAAAAATCCCCTTCCTTGGATATAATCCCCATATTTTTTATATTTCAATGTGACTCTTTTCCTTCCACCTTACCCCAAGAACTTTCATTTCCCATCCGTTGTCTTTTCTCTCTTTTTAATGATGAGAGAACAATGAAATCAATTACATTTCAAAATTTTCCTTTAGTGTTGGTGGACCATCATATATTTCGACTATAGTGAACCTCATCCACCGTAATGACTAGCTTGGACATTGGGAGATTAGATCATTGTAGGGTTTTGACTTCCTCTTTAGAAATTTGAGTTTGATTCCCTTATTTGATCCCCCATTTCTTTGAAAATTGATGTTGTCCTTAATTCTCCATTTTCCTTGGCTATAGATCACATTGCGAGGATGTTGAGTACACCCTCTTGTCAACATTGGTACTTGGCACCATTCAACATGCATTGGATAAGTGAACAAATAATATCCTCAAAACACACTACTAACAATACAAATTTGAAACCATATAACTGAAAAATTAACTAAGTGAGAGTTCATATGTGCTTCCTCGAGATCAGTTCTTGGTTCCTCTAGCATTGATTGAAGTATCATGTTCTCTGGGGATGTTAACAAGGTGTCATATATTAATACCACAAATTTTATATAATAGGTAAGGAATTTATCAAATCATATGAATTTACAGTTCTATATCTCAAAAACATCTTTCCAACATTATAAAGAACACGCAAAATTGACACACGAGTCAAACATTATGGTCGAATTACAAAGAGAAGTTTTGTAGGGTCTTGTCCTTTTTTCATAGGAGTTAATGGGAACTCCTCCGATTTGTTTTGAAGGAGTTTATGGGAACTTATCCATTTTTTTTTGGATGAGTGATGCAAACCCCCCTTCTCTCCTCAGGGTTGCGCGACCTCCCAGTCAAGGATCTTTAACTACCTGATATGGATTATCTCCTCGAGAACTTTCTGGCCCCAAATTGAATTAAAACAGGCTCTTTTATCCCCTTAGGCACAGGTTGTATGGTACCCACATACCCCTTTCCTTAGCACTTTAAAAATTTTAAATTTCGATCGTTGGCTCCTTTCTATTAGCCCTTCTCCACATGCGACCTCGGGTTATGACCTAGGGCTTAATCTCCTAAGAATTTCATAACTTCGGGCTTTGACGTTTTTATCAACAACCACACCCTTTTCTCCCGAACACAGAATAAGCAAATTGATCCAACATGATCTACGGTTAGTGCTTGCCCAACAATCGACAGTTGATATTCACTTCATAACCTCAACATTCGATGCTTTTGAATGCTCCAATGCATTTTCCTCAAGAAGTACTCTATCGATGAAATGATAGATAAGACACCACATGTTCGCACAATCAACGGCTTGGATTTTCTTTGCACTTCATGACTTCACGAGTGTTTCTGTCTGCTTGGTGCAAATTCTCCGAAGTCCTTCCTTCCTGAACCTTTCTTATCCGCTTCCACGTCTCTACCTTCCATCCAACGGTTGGGATTTATTCGTAGCTTTGAACTTCATCATTTTTCACCCTTCTACACTCCAAGTCCTTCGGTTCACTAATTTCCAAAAGGACCCATAGCTAAACACCATGCAACTCTCTTAGATATGACGGTATGGAATGATCCCGCTTCCTCCTAAAGGGATCTTGATCGTTACTTTGAAAAACCTTAAAGGGCTCCTCTCTTTTGAATATTTCTCCTGCTAACTTTTGGAACTTGTCTTTCCTCTACACCCTTAACTCTTTAGAGGGTTTTCTTCAACATTGAGTCGATATTTTGGATCTGTGCACGCCTTGCAACAGATCTTCGCACACACTTCTGCAAGTAATTTCTCGAACTAATCCTCTTGATCTTCTGAGTCAAAGACTCGGTCGAAGCACTCCTTGTGGATGATATGCACACTCTACATACAAATTCCACGTTATCTCTCATGATATCTTAGTTGAATCGGACTCTGTCAACTCATTCCTTGCGGACAATATGCACTCCTTACGTAATCTTATGGAAGAGAAACAATCGAAACTTGTCTAATGTTTCATGGACTCGGACATTCAACATGGTAACTCATGCATTCATCAGTGTAATTCACACATGCATGGAAACAAAAAATCACAGAGAACAAAATGTGAACAGAAATCCTACCATTCACTCAGATAGACAAGTCATAGGAACACATGCATTTTGGATCAATATTTCAGTGTTATATTCATTCAAATCTACATGAGTTATAACAACCTTCAACCGTTTCTAACTAAATTTCAACAAAAATAATACTAAGCTAATTTGTAGCTACCATCATATTCAACAGCCTCATTTGGGCATAAAATACCTCTACTTATACCAGAGGGCTCATAGGGGTCCCTTCGACTACCTATCTTATCGAAGTAAAAGATAACAATTACTTAATCCCTGTTACATTAAAATTCTGAGAAATCTCCAAATATGTTCTGAAATCAACCACATTAAAGGAAAATCCGATCTCTCTTGATCTCACATGATCCTTCATCCTACAAATATTAAAAACCTCTTTAATTCACAATCCATTCAAAACGTTTACATAATACGCTAGATTTTAAAATTCAAAAATAATTCAAAAGGCGTGCTAGGGCGCTGAGCTATCTCTCCACATGCGCTTTGTTGATGATGCTCCTTCATCATACTCCTCTAGACAAAAATTCACGGACTACTATCCATGAGCTCCTACACTGACTTTCCACGCTTCTAGATATTAGATTCATTTACCCAACTGACATCTTCTATTGGGTGTCCTTTCCACTTTACCAAATACTCCAAATAATACTTTCTCCTAGTCTTCTTACTAATCCTCTGATCAATGCTCTTCTCTATCTATGGATTTTCTGCTACAAGCATCAACTTCACCCATTGAATCGCTTTCTAATCTTTTGATTATTTTGTGTCACCTTCCCTGTAAGGATACATGCCTGAAATGTTAAATATGGGTGATATACCCACATCCTTTGGAATCTCTATCTCATAAGAATTGGCACCAAATTTCTTTAGGATATTCCATGGTCCTATCTTCTTCATCTCCGGTTTGTTATATGTTCCTCTTGGGAACCTGTCCTTCCTGATATGTGCTAAAACTTGATCTCCTAATTCAAATTGAAGTTCTCTCCTATGTTGGTCAAATTTGTGTTTATACTCTCGACTATTGTTCTGCAACTATTCCTTGATCTGATTATGAAGCTTCTACATTTGCACAATGAAGTATTCTTCTCCAACACTTCTAAATTCACTCTGCTCCAGATATCTCAATTCTGATACTCCTCTTAGCTTCATCCCATACACTATCTAGAATGGTATCCTTCCTGTACTTCTGTTTGGTGAGTAATTATATGAAAACTATGCTTGTGATAGAATTTGATCCCACTAGCCGTGATGTTCAGTGACCAAACTTCTTAACAAATTTTGTAAACTCTGATTTACTACCTCAGTCTATCCATCCATTTGAGGGTGATATGATGAACTAAAATATAGTTTTGTCCCCATATTCTTCAATAATGTTCTCCAGAAATGACCAACAAATTTAGTGTCCCTATCTGAGACAATACTCTTAGGAAACCCATGAAGTCTCACAACTTCGTTGAAAAACAAATTTGCAACGTGTGTTACATCACTAGTCTCCTGGCATGGGATAAAGTGTGACATCTTTGAGAATCTATCAACTAAAAAAAATATGGAATCACTTCCCCTTTGGTTTTTTGGCAATCCCAACACAAAATCCATGCTTATTTCATCCTAAGGCCTATGGAATAGGCAATGGATGATACAATCTAGTGTTTTGTTTATTTCCTTTTGCATATTGGTAAATCTTACATTTGTTTACAAAATTCTTCACCTTTTCTCTCATACCTAGACAATAGTATGAATTGTTCAACTATGCAAATGTCTTTTCATGGCTGAAATGTCCTGCTAGACCTCCACTATGTTTTTCCTTCATAATATTTTCTCTCATTGAACACTTTGATATGCACAACTGGAAACCTTTAAACAACAATCCATATTGAATCATATACTCTGTCCAATGACTTCTATCTCTGAGCACAGGGTTCACACATGCTTCATATGCCTCTTTAAAATATGGATCATCACAATATATCTCCTTAAGGTGTTCAAACACTAAGGTCTTCAACTGAAATTCTTGCAGAATCAGAGATCTCCTTCTCAATGCATCAACAAATTTGTTAGCATTACCAGAAATATGTCTAATGAAAAAAGTGAAATTTTGCATAAACTCTATCCACTTAGCATGTCTTTGATTTAAATTTTCCTGTCTGGTTATGAATTGTAAATCTTGATTATCACTATACAAAACAAATTATTTTGGAACAAGGTAGTTCCTCCATTTATTCAAATCTTGAATTATTGCACAAAATTCCTTATCATATGTGGAGTACTTCTTCTTAGTGTCATTAAAATTCTCATTGAAATATGCAGCATGCCTATTATCTTGGATCAAGAATGCTCCAATTACAACTCCACTAACATCACACCTTACTTGAAATGTCTTCTCGAAATATGGCAAGACAAGAATTGGTTGTTCTGTTATCTTCTCCTTCAATATCTTGAAACTTTTCTCAGCCTCTTCTATCCACTTAAAAGACTTGTGCCTCTTCTTCATTGTATCCAATATTGGTGCACAAATTCCACTGAAATTTCTAATGAATTTCTGATAGAAACTTGGTAATCCAAGGAAGCTTCTCACCTCAAATATGCTTCTTGGAGAGGGACATTCTTTGATTGCTCTTACCTTTTCTGGATCCAATTCAATTCATTTGAAGAGATCACAAAACCCAAATCAGTGAGTTCTATTTTCATAAAAGAGGACTTCTTCAGATTTATCAACAAATTATCTTGTTGCAGTCTTCTCATCACTAATATCACATGTCTCAAATGCTCTTCTTTAGTTTTACTGAAGACCAATATATCATCCAGATATACAATAAAAAACTTACCAATGAAATCTTTCAATACCTCATTCATCAATATCATAAAATTACTTGGGGCATTTTTCAAGCCAAATGGCATAACAAGACACTCATACAACCCTTAATTTGTCTTGAAGATTGTTTTCCACTCATCACCTTCTCTCATCCTTATCTGGTGATATCCACTTTTCAAATCTATCTTTGAAAAAAAAAAATCTCCACTTAAACAATCCATTAAGTCATCCATCCTTGGAAAATGAAATCTATACCTGATGGTGATCTTGTTTATGGATCTTGAGTCTGTACAAATTCTCCATCCTCCATCCTTCTTTGGACTCAAAACGGTTGGTACTACGCATGGAATCAATCTTTATCTAACCAAACCCTCGTCTAATAAATCCTGGAATTGTCTCTTTACCTACTCATTCTCATGAGGTGTGAATCTATATGTTTCTTTGTTCGACATACTTGCTCCTAGTATTAGATCAATGTGATGGTTGATACTCCTAATGGGTGGAAATGAATTAGGTAACTCATCCACTACTATGTCATCCAAATTCTCCAATAGCTCCTGAACTTCCTCAGGAAAATCATCCATAGAAGTACTTGTAAGGACAAGTCTAGGTTCCCTCACCATAACAAATTGCATCTCTTATTCCTTCTTAACTTCATTCAAGAGTTCCTTCCCACTCATGAGAAGTATACTTGTGCTAGATTCTTCTTTTACTTTATTCTCCTCCATTGGCAGTAACATGTGTGTCCTACCATTCTTCTTCAAATTATAAGTATTTTTCCTCCCATCATGAATGACATTCCTGTCAAACTTCCATGGTCTCCCCAACAAAATATGACATACATCCATGGGAATTACATCACACAAAATCTCATCTCTATATCCTCCTATTTTAAATTCAATGAGGCATTGTTTAGTTACCATTACCTGGTGTCCTTTCTACAACAATGATACTTTATATGTCTTTGTATGTGCAGTTTCCTCCAGCTCCAATTTTTCCACCATCTCTATGGATACTAAAGTATCAATTCTCCCACTGTCAATTATCAATTTGCATACCCTATCTTTAGTTTTTCAAGAAGTCTTCGACAAAATTTTCCTCTGCATTGGATTTTCAACCTATGGCTCTGGTTTCAAGAGAAACTTCTACAACATCGAGGATTTTTCATCTTCTGCACCTTCTAATTCAACATTCAGCTTCTGCGCTTCCAAAATGTGAGCTTCACATCCTTATTTATTTTTCTCGGGACATTCCCAAGACATGTGTCTTGTCTTTCCATAGGAATAACACTTTACCTCTCCTCCTCTACCTCTTCCTCTTCCTTGAGGAAAATAATTTATTCCACTACTTTGTCTCCCTCGGGAACTTCCTCCTTTTTCTGAGTGACTATGTGGTTTTTTAGTCTCACCCTTGGGCTTCTGTGCCTTGTCCTGGACAATTCCCTTACCTTTTTTTGGACTTCTTCCTCTTCTTCGTTGGCTCAGTTTTCTAGCCAAATTCTCTTTTGCTTTAGTGAAACATGATACGCATATTCCACTATGCTCATTTTCATCATGATGATTTCATCCTAGACATCATACCTCAAGCCATTTATATACCTGGAAAATTTTTCATCATCTTTCTCCCTCTATCCAGTCCTAATGTTCAGCTTGTAAAAATCCTTTGTGTAATATTTCACTATCATTCCATTTTGTCTTAGGTTCTGCAATTTCCTGAATAAATTTATATGATAATCCTTGGGTATGAACTTAGCCTTCAAGTTTTCTACCATTCTGTCCCAATTCTTGATTTTTTGTTTTCCTTTCCATCTTCTGTCAGCTTGCAATTCATCCCACCATAGCGCTGCATGTCCTTTTAATCTGGAGAGATCATGTCTCACCTTCTTCTCCTCATAGACATATTCATAGTCAAAATACTTATCCATTATTTATATCCAATCAAGAAATTCTTCATCATCTACATTGCCTTGGTACATCAATATGTCTATCTTTTCTCTTTCTCCCAATTTGAAAACCGCTTTCAGCAAGCATTCCTTGACAACATATTCCCTTGCATCTTCTTCAACCTCTATTTCTTTTCTTTCTGCATCATCGATGTCTCCAACATACAATGATCTCCTTTGTTCTATCTCTATCACATCCAACCTTGCATGAAGTTCTCTCATTTCTCTTTATACATATTGATTTTCTATAGGCGGCTCTGCACGTCTTATGGGCATCAATGTGATGACATTTTTTCCACTAACACAAAGTAAAATTTGAGCTCTTTAGGCTCTGATACCACTTGATGCAGACCCCCCTTCTCTCCTTAGGGTTGTGTGACCTCCCGGTCATGGATATTTAACTACCTGAGCTGGATTGTATCCTCGAGATCTTTTTGGCCCCAAATTGAATTAACATAGACCCTTTTATCCCCTTAGGCATAGGTTGTATAGTACCCACGGACCCCTTTCCTTAGCACATTTTAAATTTTAAATTTCAAGCGCTAGCTCCATTATGCTATCACTTCTCCACATGCGACCTCAATCTATAACCCAGGGCTTAATCTATCGAGCACTTCATAACTTTGGTCTTCGACGTTCTTATCAACAGTCGCACCATTTTTGCCTGAACCCAGAATCAATGAACTGATCCAACATGATATATGGTCAACACTTACCCAAAAGCCGATGGCTGAGATTCACTTCGTAACTTTGGCATTCAAAGATTTTGAATGCTCCAACACCTTTTCCTCTCGAAGTACTCTATTTCATAAATGATAGATCAGACACTATGTGTCCGCACAATCAATGACTTGGATTTTCTTTGCACTTCACAAGAGTTTCTATTTGCTTGGTGAAAATTATACGAAGTCCTTCCTTCCAGAACCTTTCTTATCTACTGCCACATCTCCTCCTTCCAGCCAATTGTTGGGATTTCTTCACAACTGTTGACTTCAACGTTTTTCACCCTTCTACACTCCAAGTCCTCCAGTTCACAAATTTTCGAAAGGATCCACAGCTAACCACCATGCAACTCTCCCAGATCTGATGGTCTGGAATGATCCTGCTTCCTCCTCAATGGATATTGATTGTTACTTTTAAAAACCTTAAGGGCTCCTCCCTTTTGAATATTTCTCTCGCTAAATTTTGGAACTTGTATTTCCTATGAACCCTTAACTCTTTAGAGGGTTTTCTTCGACACTTAGTCAAAATTTTGGATCTGTGCATGCCTTTCAACAAATATTCACACATACTTCTGCGAGCAATTTATCGAACTACTCCTCTTGAGATTCTGAGTCAAATACTTGGTCGACACACTCCTTGCAGACGATATGCACATTCTTCATACAAATTCCACGTTATCTCTCCTGAGCTCTGAGTCGAATTAGACTCTGTCAACTCACTCCTTACTGACAATACACATTCCTTGTGTAAGCTCATGGAAGAGAAACAATTGAAACTCATCTAATGTTTCATGGACTCATACATTCAACATGGTAACTCATGCATTCATCAGTGTAATTCAAGCATGCATGAAAACAAAAAATCACAAAGAAAAAAATGTAAACATAAATCCTACCATTCACTCAAATAGACAAGTAATAGAAACACATGCATTTTAGATCAATATTTCTCTCTTATATTCATTCAAATATACATGAGTTATAACAACCTCAACAACTTCTAACTAAATTTCAAAAACAATAATACTAGGCTAATTTGCAGCTACCCTCATATTCAACACCCACATTTGGGCATGCAACACCTCTACTTATACCAGAGGGTTCCCTCCGACTAGTTATCTTATCCAAGTAAAAGATAGCAACTACTTAAGACCTGTTACATTAAAATTCTGATACAAATAGATAAGAGAGAAATCTTTAGATCTGTTCCGAAATAAACTACATTAAAGGAAATTATGATCTCTCTTGATCTCACGCAATCGTTCAGCCTCCGAATATTAAAAATCTCTTTAATTCACAATCCATTCAAAAGTTTTACAGGATACACTAGCTTTTAAAGTTTAAAAATAATTCAAAAGGTGCGCTGGGGCACTGAGCTATATCTACACGTTGTTGTTGGACTAATCAATAAGTGTGGACACAAACAGATCTCCCTAGTACCACCCAAAACTAGAACAAAACAAAACAAAATATATACTTTTCCCTAGGCTCTAATTATTGAATTCACTAGTTAACAAGGGATGGGAAACATACCTTTTAAATGTCACTTCCTATTGTCATTGTCATCCTAGCTCTATTTTTATTCTCCAAAGATATTGAACTTGCAAAGAAACACAATACAACCAAAGTAAAATAAATAAAGAATACTCAACAAGAACCTATGTATGTGATCAAGGAATCATACAATAAAACAAGAATGGTTTTATGGGAAAGAAACACATTATTGCATCATATTAATAGAAAGTGGAGGATACAAGCAAAGCCTTGATGTCACAACGTCCCCTTTAAATGGACCTTTTCTCTAACACACACACCTTTGCTCCAAATCCCTTGAATGAAGAAGATCCACCATGTAGCTTGTATAACTAAAGTAAAGCTCTCAAGAATGATTTGAGGAAAAAAATTTCCATACAAATCTTAGCCTATTAAACCTTATCCCTTTCCATGAGATATCCCTCATATAAGGTTAAGGAGATATGGATGAGGATATTAGGATGATCCCACCAAATCAGAAAAGCGAGTAAGATCCAAACTGTTTGGAGGCCACCTCATCTTCTAGAACTTTTGTGAAGCTTGAATTTTATTTATCCTTTTGGCATCATCACACCCTAGATATAGTGAAGCCTATAGAGACATCAAAATCCAACTCTAGAGAAGGGGGTGACGATCAGGAATCATCGCACCCTATGCATATTGCAGCCTGTGACGACCTTCCTTAATGTGGTTTTTGAGCAGGGAAAGCCAACCACTTTCCTCATGCAGAAAGACTCTTTTATCCTTTCATGGGAACATGAACACATGTTATTAGTAGATCATGGGGGTGACCAAAATAATTTGTAACAGAATTCCCCCCAAAGTATGAAGTTGGACCTCATGAAAACTAAAATACTTTGTAGAATGAGTGTGTCAAACAAGGAGCACATCGATCGGGAACCTGCAAACAATCAAGCATCAGCATAATAATATACCATTGTCCGAGGTAGGCATTCCCATACTCAGATTGAAAATATCAAGTGAGTCATGGACACTAAATATACATTGTGGATCCATGTCATTGTGAATCAGTACAACCACCAGAAATACACTGTGGATCTATGCTCTAAAGAATTCAAAATTTGGACATAGCCACGAGACATACACAATGGATCTATGTGTCAGAACTAATTCATGAATACTCCATCACAACCTGGATCAGAATGATGAGATCCAGGGTCTTCATTTCCATCATTCTTAAGTACGAATCTAACCATGTGATTACATGTGTCAAATTCAAACATGGTAGAAACCACTTGATTATCGGTCAATAATGAAAACTGTTAACAAGTGCAAGGGAAATCACCATTGATGTCAATGAATCCCAAGGTACCCTAGTACAATCCAACGAATTTGAATGAATGAGATGAATTCAAACACTCTATGGAATCTCACAATTAGGGGTCAATGATGTGAACCCACTGTTAGAAGCGAAGAACCTGCCATTGAAGCATGCAGGATCTAAGGTACTAAATGATTTCTAAGTCTTGTTCCCAGATAATGTGTTGAATTTGATGGGAAAAGACTTGTCACGGGAGGGCTTGATGTATCCCCCATAAATGACATGAAATAAGTAACATATTTGAAGTATATTAGAGTATGAAGTGATTTGGAACTGACTCAAGGAAGGTCGACATGGTAGAAAATTTATAACTTCAGATGGCTGACTCGATGGAGGGCTTATTTTGGTTGGACTTCTCTTGAACATATGAATGACATGACAATGGTATTGGAAGCATTGAATCAAGGAGGACCCAACATATGAATTTGTGGATGGTCAAATGAGAGACAAATGGATTTCCCAACCTGGACATAATGATGAAGGGGATGTCATGTTCAAGAGCGACTATTACTACCACTAACATGAATAAAAAGACACATTTCTTTCCCAATTTTCCGCCACCATTTCTGGTGAGTACCTCTTTATTTTTACGCAATATTAAGGATGATAACATATTATTATTGATGTAAGCTCATCCTTCTAACGATTCCCTGGTAGTATGTTTAACAAACCCTAAGAAGGAGTGGTTCAGTCCCATATGGGTCTTTCGATGTTTGTTTAATGAGTCCAAAGAAAGAAAAATCAAGGGTTTTTCAATCTTAGAGAATCTACAAAACACTTAAAGAGGACTCCAATAGGTCCTTTTTTGTAAATTAATTTGACGAGACCAAAAAAGTGATAACCTACCACTCATCAGATGTTTTCTTCAAATAATTTTACAAGCGTGAAAAGAACAAGATCGCTCGGCCATATTTTCACATTTAGAGAGTCTGAAAAGAGCTTAAAGAAGACTCCAGGGGGGTTCCTTTTTCATATAACCTTTATGAGTCTGAAAAAGTGATAAAAGTATACTCGGTTACATTTTCATTGATTTACGAGCACAGGAAATAACTAAGACTAAGCTCGAGGTTTTTCAAAAACCTTAAAAAGAGTTTGTACATGCGACAAATTCAAAAAAACAAACAAACCAAAAAGCGGACCCTTGTTCCAATGTTTCACTCCTAGATTTTTCAATCTACAAAAACTCAAACACTTGTAAAGTTGTTAGGACTTTAGGGTTTATATGAAGCATATAAATTAATATAATTGATAAATGAAAAAGTAAAAAATCAATCAAATGGGCAAAAACCCATATTTCACTATTTCATTTGTAACTTCATCCAAACACTAATTCAAACCCTCTTTTTACCTCAATATTCAACTACGGATTGCGGAGTGCACGACTGATCATTCGACGAATCGTCTCCATATAAAATGTAATCTTTATGTTCTCCACCCTTTCATGGATTAAAATTTGATTTTCATTGGTTAGAAATAGAATTTTAGGTTGAGTTTTTGGGGGTACCTCTACGCGGAGGCCATCGTAGGTGTTGGAACATATATGATCCTTAACTTCGAGCTTACATTCTCCACTTCATGAAAATATAATATTTCCCAAAGTGGTAACTCAAGAAATTTACTCTCGAAATCCAAATCAAATTTATTCTTGGTTAATTGGAAATAAGGCACACATAATATCCGTCGTTGGTGAAGTTCCCTGTTCGATCCAATGTTTCCCCTTTTCCCTGAATTTTGGAGCCACCTAATGGTTAAAGAGTCAAATCACTAAAGGTTGTTTTGTAGCTTCGATCTTCTGACGTTTCGATAGGAATTTACGATTATAGTCCCGAAAACTGAAAGTGTCTATTAACACTTTTTCGTAAACCCTTAGAGGAAACGAGTTATAGTACATGTGTATCTTTCAGGTCTTCCTGAGTTGACACATGTCATCCATTTCTGAAATTTTCATATGATGATTCATATGATTCGAAGTAACACGTGGCACCCACTGGTCTCGACACATCATCTAGAATGACGTCATCTTCAATACGTCACTATGGGAAATGGCCTTGCCTTTCGAAAATATAACAAAGAGCTAACTTGCAGATCCATGAAGCATTAAAAAGACGAAATATTAACTCTTAATTAATTAAGTTAACCTTGGTTGAAATATATTTAACAACGTCACGCTTCAGATTTCAAATGTTTTTCATTCATTATATCCTAAAATATCTAAAGTCCAAGTTTCCGGAGTGTCAGAACTTAAACAGGATTAATTAAAACTTAAAAAAATGATTATCGGATAATCAAGCATTTCACAATTTCGGGTTTTGAGGATCCCGTCTCAAGCTACTTTTAAAAATCCTGAAGTCTGAATACCCGAAGGCACTTAAAGTTAAACACCATTAATTAATGTTTTAAAAGAGATTATGCCATAATTAACCTTTCACGAATTCGCGATTTGGGAAATTTCAAATCTGCATCATCAAAAAATCTCGATCGCAAATCGCCGATATTAATGGAATTAATCACGAATAAATGGTAATGATTTTAACATAGATTGCGGTCGCCAGATAGAATTTATCATTAAGGTAAATAAATTTTTTGTTAGTAAAGGTATTCTCGAATCAATACACCTGAGGTGAATAAGAGTGCTTGATTTTGAATTCCATTTTCATTTGCACATAATAGTAAGTTGTTCCCAACTGATAAGCTCACAGAGTCCCCTATAACAGGTAAGCCCATTCCAATTTTATCGATATCATGGCACCACGAAAGATGGCTAAAGTAGCTGATGAAGGTGCAAATCCGAATGCAGACATTTTGTCATATACATCACCGAGATCCATTGACACTGTGAAATCTTGGACCCAAGTGTTCGATATTCTAGAGCATGAACTTATAAATTGTCCAGAGGATTTAGGCGATGAAGTGAGTGAAACTCATGCAACTAAAATCAAGGATATAGCTTAATCAGAGCTACACAAAATAGCTACGCGGTCGAGACTCATGCCATATAACAACATGATAGGTTGGGCCCTGGAAAATGTCAACATTCAAACCAGGAGAATTTACAACTCTCAAAAGGTTGCAGTTGGATCTTATCCCCTGATTTTAAATATAATTTCAATACTACATTCATGATGGAGTTTGAATAAAAGGAGTGTATACAATATGATAAAAGCTATCCAGACATAATCAAGACCTGACCCCACTCATTTCCCGGTAGCATGGGTGTCAATTATGCATGAGGTGGCTGAGGGCTACTCTTTTAACCGGGATAAAAGCTTATCATATAAACTAGATAAAGAAACCATGGAGTACCAATTGGCGAAGTCAAAGGGGAAACTTGCCCCTTTCTATATGTCTACATACATCATGGATGCTATTTTCTTTATGACCCCTTTCCCGCTGATGAACTGGAGTTGGACCCCGACCAACGTTGAACCTATCCAATTTTATCACTCCAAGTTGTCGGAAGACAAGGCCAGAGATTTATTCTACGAAATATGACATCATGTAGTGGTGCCTGTTCATATAGATTTATATGGTTTCCCACCCCCTCGGATTTCAGATAGAATCATGGGAAACCTGGGCAAAATAGAATATTGGTACATCGAAGAAAACTTTTCTTACATCAGGGTTTTCAGTGCTGAGTTCCCCCCCCATGCTCTCCCAAATTTTTTACTAGACCGACTAGTATGCCAAGAAGTGGCTTATCAAACAGTGACAGGGGGCATCAATAAAAAGATGAAAGCATCCCAGAAAAAAATCATGGCCTACCTTCCCTCTTCAGGTTGGTATGTTTTCATTATTAGACTTTGGTCACTCCAAAGTGGAAGCAACAACTTTGGAGGATGTCAAGTTAGTTGATATGAAGTTTAAAAGGCATGATCCACAAAAAATCATGGAAAATCACCTGGCCCAATAAAAATTAAAAAAATATGTGCATGAAAATTCCCCACATGATGAAATATTCAGGGGATCTAGGTCATATGAGGAAGTATTGAACAGAGTCCAAGCTCTGTCCCTAGATCAACATGCCAGTTTCTTCAGTTTTCAAAGGCATAGAAGAAACACCTTGCCGAAAGTATTACAGGGAGAGCCAGTACCACCTTCGTCTACACAAGAAACTATACCTTTGGGCTTTGAAATAGGGAGCTCTAGGAAGCAAGATACTGAATAAAACCTGAAGAGCATCGAAGTTTTGATGAAGAAGGTAGAGACTTAATTGTTAATTCCATTAGGCATTCAAGAAAAATCTCACCTTGAATCTTTTCTAAAGAAAGGGTAGGATATGTCTCCTTCTACACCATCCAAACCTGCTACTCATATTTCTGACCAACAACCATCTACGAAGATAGGTTCCCCTATTGCTTCATTGACACCATTGTAGTCAAGTTTCAGAATTCCTAGTTCCAAAGTCATTTTTATAGATGATCTCACCCCAATTTCTCTTAAAGAGATGCCTCCTTCAGACTTCTTCTTCAGCAAGAAAAGGAGAGCCATTGTTAAACGAGAAATACATCATAAATATGGAGCGATAGTCAAAAGGAAAAGGATTTTGTACGATGGACAAAACCGAGATGATACATAGTTTTCAAAGGAAGTGGCAGGATCGTTGGGCACTTTTTCCATTGCTAATCAGTGGTCTATGGAAAATTTGTCCAAACAATTGCAACAGAAGTCCATGTTGGTTGAGAAACTTCAAAAGAAGATGCACACAACTGAGAAAACTATCCAAAATAGAATGAGTTGAGATTTTGAGCAGATCATAGGATATGATAAGCAACAAATCCAACGACTCCTAACCAACTTTTATGAGCTCCAAATAAATTCACAGTTCAATAAAGGGCTTATCACCCAGCATGTTGAACTAATAAAACAATTACAAGATAAGTTGGTTTTGACCGAAGGTACCTCAGTGGATTTTTCATATTTCCAGGCTCAAGCTATGGAAATAAATGAAAAACTGGGAAATGCCCCACAAGATCTTTTTACGAAGGTAGAGGTCATTCAAAATTACTACCAGGTGGTAGATATTTCTCTGAAATACATATACATCAAAGAAAGAGAATCTCATTTAGCTCGAGCTAAGTTTCAGGAGGCTGTCTTATTAGTACCAAATGATGATGTCTCTGAGGTTCCTTGAATTTCTCTTTTGGAACAAATAAGAGGTGATATAGCTTTAAAATCCTAGGAAACCAATCTAACAGAAAGAAAAAGACTTGTCGGAGAGATAAATACAACTTGTCTAGAAGCATTGTCCTTGCTAGACAAAGGACTAATTGATGCTGAAGGAAATCCTATCTCTGAAGCCCTGGGTCAAATTGATATAGCAAAGAACCAGTATAATTCCAGAATGAGCAGGGAAGAGGCCCTGGAGGCCATTCATAAATGGACCAGATTGATCTCCTTAAAATTACTAAATGAATAGTAAACCCAAGATTGCAATTACAAGTAACATATCAAGGAGAGAAAAGGATACAAGAAAATATGCCTTGGGTAGAGAGGAAGTTGTATAATTTTGAGGAAAATCAAGCAACTGAGCCTTTAGGGATGGTGGTGAAATTAGTGAGTAGATGCATCCAATGCATTGAATATGGGAAGGTCGACACATTCGAAAACAAGTAATAAAGTGCCATTACATTATTGGGTGTAGCTAAAGATACAAATGGAAACAAAGCTATGATGACCAGGATGTTGCTCCAGAATATCAAGAAGATCAGGACACAGAAAGGTTTCGGCCAACAGACGAAGAGATGGCCAACGAAGCTCATCATTCTCTATGCTCTATTTTCTTATTTCAGATATTTACTATTTTAAATTATGAGAAGTCCAACAGTTTTGAGTTGAGACAATTTTTTATAAATACATATATTGAAGATCTATTAGAGGTTGCTTCTTGCCGATTATAATAGAGAAAAAATCTCCTTATTGAGTATTAATACAAGTGCAGACAAATATTCCAATTTTTTTTTAATGTGGGTTATGTACTTATTTTGTTTTTCCATATCTCGACATTTATTTATGCATTCATTGATAAATGTTTGATTTTAATTTAGTACAACAACTACTGTAATCATATTTCATCAGTAATTTGTTAAGTAAGCAATTTTTCCTCCGCATTTACTGTGAGTAAATCAATACATGTGAGCTGTGTAGATTACTGTATCTTATGCTTTATTCAAGGTTACTCTTTCTTCTTTCTTCCACTGTAACGAGGTGAGATTCTTCATGTAATTTTTTCCTTGCTTCATTTTATAGTTTTTTAGTTTCTTTCACTCCATTCAGCATTGGAAATTTTGAATCAAACACGAAATACAGCCTCTGCGTTACCATACTATTAATTTTATTTAAGGATTTTTTCTCATATAACTAAGGAAGAAAAAAAAACTCTTTAAAAACACTCTCATAAAATTTTATGATTCCTGACATTATTCTTTGAGCCTTAAGTTTAATCTCAGGACCAACATCATTTTGGCGCTATTGCCGGGGACGGAGAAGCGAAGTTATTTTTCCCTAGGAAAACGCCAAGGTATGATTATGTCTTTAATAGTGAAAAAATATTGAATACATAAGTAAGTCTATTTTTTTCTTTCACTTGGTGACTCCATCACAGATAAACTGGCATTCGGTCGAAATAATGCCAGAAAGAACCCAGAAGATAGGCAGACCACACCCATATCAGATCTTGAAAGGTTGTTGAAACCAAAGGGCTATCTAAAATCGGCTACTGCGTCAACAGGTAAAATATACCAACCCAAAACTTCACAAGTTAATACTAATATTACGGTTGAGGAAGTAACCCTTGAACAAAATTTTAAACAAGCACCTTTTGTGGAGACATCAACTGGTAAGTCTGAAGTTAGGTTTGAGAGATCGAAAGAAATTTTACCCAAAATAAAGACTTAGATTGAATCGAATGATACTCTTAAAGGTCAAAACGAGAGATTCCCCTCTATACCCATCATCGTTAATTTCCTTTCTACCTCATCCTTGCTCGAAGTAAAATTTCCATTTCTCCGAGACCTTGAAGAACATATTTTATATCCTGATTTGTCCCCTATTGGTTCACCGGTTTACACATCTTGTAAGTTTGAGGAAGTCAGTCCTCTTTTTCCTTTCCCTCCTCTTATGGGCTTTTCATCTCCTAACAATATTTTTCTAGAATTCCCTTCACCTCATCCCGAGGTAGTTGAAATATCATCACTTTGGTCCCTCGAAGTTTTTGAAAACCCTTTTTTTTCCCAAATTTTGTCCCTTACACATTCAATGGTTGCTGCTGGAGGAGCTGGTGTTGGAGGTAGAGGAGTAGGTGGAAAAGTTCAAGGAAAACCCCCACCCCCTAGAATGTTTTCCAAGGTAGTGTCCAGATACACTCCTTTGGTCCTCCCTCTCATCCTGCATGATTTACCTGAGAATTATATGAAACATTTACCAAAATTTATGAGAAAAGGAGATTTAACTGCCACAGAATACATAGCCTTTTTTAAATAGTTCGCTGACATCCTTGTCATTGAGCATGAGGATGTTTACTCTAGTATTTTGGTGCAAACATTCGAAGTAAAAGTAAGAACTTGGTTTAGAGGACTCCCGGTAGGATCCCTACGGTCATATGATGACCTAGAGAATGATTTTTTAAGATAGTGGGGAGAAACGAAAGACCGTCTTTATTATTTGAATGAATTCGGGGCCCTAAGAAAAATGAATTCTGAGTCGGTGCTCGAATTTACTTAGAGATTCAACAAATTATACCAAAATATCCCAGTTGAAGTTAAACCCTCTCAACCTGCAACAAAGGTAACTTTTGCAGGGGCTTTTGAACCCAATTTTTCCCTACTCTTAAGGGAAAGAAGATCTGCCACTTTGGCAGGGATGGAAGACAATGCCATAGAAATTGAATCAAATATGATGACATCCTTTAAATTACAATCCAAGGTTGATATAGGAACCAAAGAACCTAAATGTTTCAAGGAATAAGTAGGATCCTCCGAATCTAGAAAGTCTGTAGAAGAAAAAATGGATGAGATGGAAAAGATAATCAAATAATTTTCAAATAAAATATCTATAATGGAACTAGACCAAGCCAAACCTGACCCATTCGCTAGAAATCAGTTCAGGCGAAATCCTAACCCTCAAACACAACAAAGACCAGTAAAAAATGAAGATAAAAAAATCCTAGCCCCTTTCAAGATTGGAAACTTTACGCAAAGGGATGATATGCAAAATTATGAGGAGTTAGAAGAGGATTTAAACAACCTTAGTGATGATGATTGGGAACCTCATTTAACTAGACAATATTATGAAAGATCTCTGGACCTAGAACCCCTATTTAGTAATGAGTAAAGTATAAATAATTTGGGAGAGTCTTCTTATCAAGGAATTGTGGACTCCATTATGGTCAAACTTCAACAAAAAAACAATTTAAGGCCCGAAGAAACTAATACTACAAGTGTTCCACCAAAAACTATTCTATCAAGAAATAAATCAAATGATACAACTGGCGCTAAAATGCAAGATGAAACAACAGATACCTGAACCAAAGAAGTTGAAACAAGAGCAACACAAAATAAGAAAATGAAGAATATCAAAACACAAGCTTCAACCAGAGAAATAGAAAAACAATTGGAGGTTTAAGTTTAGAAAACAAACTAAATAAAATTAAAATTCTCGTTCCCCTGGTTGAGTTGGCCAAGAATCCAATTTATAAAAAATAGATTGCTAAAATGATAATTTTTTCTGATGTTGAAAGGCATGCAGATGTTATCAATATACAAGACAAAAGACCTATGATTATGTTCAGTCCACACATTGAAAATACTAAGGATTATGTAGCTCCGTTTTATATTACATTAACTATGCATGACCACTTACATCATAATTGCATGTTAGATTCTAGGGCCTCTCACAATTTAATGCCTAAAGTTATCATGGAAAAATTGGACCTTGAAATCACTAGACCTTATCAAAACCTGTACTCCTTTGATTCAAGAAAAGTTAAGTGTCTTGGTATGATCAAATACTTGGTAATAAATCTTGCACAGATTCCCATAAATAGTATCCTAATGGATATAGTCATTGATGACATCCTGAACAAGTATGGCATGCTTCTATCTAGGTCTTAGGGCACAAAACTAGGAGGATCACTTCAACTGGACATGCCATACGCTACGATGCCGATTTTTGGTGGAAACTTTACTCAATTATACAAAGAGAATAGACTCGCATATACTGTAAGTGACCCCCAAAAACCAAACAATTATTCGGTCTATGTTGCCGATCAAGATCTAGGAAATTGTATTTTATCAATAGATGATGATTTTGAAGAATGTATAAAAGAAGAAAACAAAAAAATAGAAAAAAAAAAAGAAAAGTGTGAATAGTAGAGAAGGATTATGGAAAATGGTTTTTGATGGTGCTTCATCCTCTGAAGGGGAAGGAGTTGGTGTGTTGTTTTTTGCACCTGGAGATGAGTACGTCATCCCATTTTTGCACAAATTACAGTGGGAAATTGATTACACAAATAATGTCTGTGAGTATGAAGTTCTAGTCTTAGGATTAAAGGTTGCCGGGAAGCTAAAAATTGAACACCTAATAGTTTATGGTGATGAAGAGCTTATTGTGAAACAAATAAACAAACAATATCAAGATAAACATCCAAGGCTAATGTCATACAAAAATTGCGCCTGGGATTTGATGGAGAATTTCTTCTTGTCATTTAACATACACTATATTTCAAGAATGGAAAATCAACAGGTAGACTCTTTAGCCAAAGCAACTGTGATGTTTGTAACACATACTTTCCTAAAACTGAAATATCCTATCAAAATGAGACACAGAACAATCCCAAATAATGTGAAACATTGGATGGTCTTCGAAGACGATGAGCTGATCAAACAGTTCCTAGAAATGGTTGACGAGTTCTCTGAGACTCATATAGATCAAGAAAATTAGAAAAACCCTATATGGATCATGCAAGAAGGTGAAGATACTCAAAAACTCCAGGATAAGATCGCAAATCACTGAATTCTTATACTTAAGAAAATTCAGATCCCCAAAGGTCTGATACCTTTAGAGAGACTGTTTGACCAAGATGACATACCCTTAAAATCTACCTTACGACCTCATCCCGAAGAGGTTCAAGACTACAATATAGGAACTAAAGAAGATCCTAAAGTGGCAAATATATCTAAATACCTTCCAACCTAAGTAAAAAATCAGTATTTTGAATTGCTTAAAAATTATAAAGACGTCTTCACATGGTCCTATGATGATTTAAAAACATACGATACCTCTGTAATTGAACATAAGATTCCTTTGAAGCATGGTATCAAACCTTTTAGGTAGAAGTTGAGATAGATAAATCCTATCCTCTTGTCAGCAATAGAAAGTGAGGTCAAGAAGCTTCTTGACGCAAATATTATCGTCCCACTTAGGTATTCGGAATGGGTAGAAAATTTGGTACCTGTCGGGAAGAAGAGTGGAGAAATAAGACTTTGCGCAGATTTCAGGAATTTAAATCGGTCATCCCTCAATGAAAACTACCCACTACCAAAAATGGATCATGTCTTGGAAAAAGTAGTTGGATCTAATAGAATGTCTATGATTGATGGTTTATTTATGGATACAACCAAATTCTTGTCCATGAAGATGATAAAGAAAAGACTGCATTCACCACTCCATGGGGAACTTTTATGTATGATAAAATGCCATTTGGTTTGATGAATGCAGGGGCCACTTTTAAAAGAGTGATGGATATGGATTTCATCGGTGAGAGAGATAAATTTGTTGTTATTTACTTAGATGATCTAACAATCTTCTCCAATTCTGATGCAACACATCTGGTTCATATCAAACAAACCTTCGAGAAATGCAAAAAAAATGGTTTGTCTCTTAACCCTAAGAAGTCTCATTTTGCTATGAAAGACGATAAGATTTTGGGTCATATAGTTTCGAAGGATGGAATCAAGGTTGAACCCAAGAGAATCGAGGTTATTGACACAATAAACATTCCTAGAAATAAGAAAGAAATCTAGCCTTTTTTAGGGAAGATAAACTTTTTGAGAAGATTTATCCCTAACTTTGCTGAAATTTTCAAATTAATTGTAGATATGCTGAAGAAAGACAGTCATATGAAATAGACTGCGGAAGCTAAAACATCATTTGAGCGAGTTAAGAAATCTATAAGTGAAGCTCCAATGTTAGCTAGTCTGGACTCTACAAGGGAATTCCTAATTTTTTCTTTCGCATCAGAACATATTATCGCAGTGGTACTCCTACAAAAGAATGAAGAAGGTTTTGAGCAACGAATAGATTTTTTCAGTAAAAGCCCCAGGGATGCCAACTTAAGATATGATATATTGGAAAAACAAGCTTATGAAATGGTGAAAGCTCTCAAATCTTTTAGGACCTATGTACTACATTAAAAAATAATCGCTTATGTGCCAACAAGCTTTGTCAAAGATATCTTGGTACAACTGGACAATGATGGAAGAAGAGGTCAATGGTTAGATAAAATTCAGGAGTTCGATCTAGAAGTAAAACCGACCAAACTAGTCAAAGGTCAGGGCCTGGCGAAATTATTAGCATAATCAAATTTTAGGGCACTCAAGATAAACCATCTAGAATCACACAGATACATCCTAGACATAGAGGAACTAGATGATCAAACCCCTACAGTGCAATTCGAAAATAAATTTTCTGCCTCTGATTGGTATCGTGATAGTGTTTCATACCTACTTACTCTTCAGTGCCCGAGTGACATCACTCCATCCAAAGAGAGAACGTTGAAGCTACACCCAGTTAAATACTGTATCGTTGAAGGTCATATGTACTAGAAATATCCTCTAGGTTTCCTGCTACGTTGTTTAACAAAACCCAAAACAAAGAGTGTTATAAATGAATTTCATGAAGGACTGTGTGGAGGGAATCATACTTGGAGGGAAACGACCTACAAGATTCTAAGAGTTGGATATTATTGGTGAAATTTATTTACTGATGTAAATTCCAAGGTCAGAGCCTATAACCCTTGCCAATTGTTCTCTAGTAAGAAAAATCTTTCTTCACTACATTTAGTCCCAGTCAAAACAGAGGCTCCTTTTCAACAATGGGGTCTGGATTACATCGGAGAAATTCACCCCCAATTAAGCGCCCAACATAAATGGATTTTGACGGCTACCGATTATTTCAAAAAATGGGTCGAAGCCATTCCAACTCGAAATTCCACAGATTTGGTAGTTATAAACTTCTTGGAAGAGAATATCCTATCGAGATTTGGTTGCCCTCGAAAAATAGTCACAAAAAATGCCCAAACTTTCAAATCTATGTAAATGATAAATTTTTGTCAAAAATATAACATTGTGTTTGGATATTCTACAGCTTATTATCCTCATGGAAATGGGTTGGTTGAATCATCCAACAAAAGTTTGATGAATATAATAAAAAAAGTGTTGACAGAGAATAAGAAGGCTTGGCACATTCACCTAAAGTACGCCTTATGGGCGAACCATATTGGTACCAAGAAATCAATAGGTATGTCTCCTTTCCAAATGGTTTATGGTACTAATGTTGTCCTTCCCATCAATCTTGCTCTTCCTGTGATTTATTTGTTGAAAGATGAAAAAGAGGAACCAAATGAAGTTACGAGGAGGATAAACCAAATAATCGAGGTTCAACAAAACATGTTTGAAGTAGATGACAGAGTGAAAAAATACTAAGATAATATGAAAGCCCTTTTCGTTAAAAAAAATGAAAGAAGAGGAGTTTCTTCTTAGTGATCTAGTCTTAAAATGGGATGCTAGAAAAGAGGATGAAGGAAAACATGGAAAGTTCAATCATCTCAAGTTCAGACCATTTAGGATTGCAGCTACAGAACGAAAAAATTATTTTCTGCTGGAAAATCTTGATGGAAATATTTTGACGCTCTATTAACGGACGCTATCTAAATTTTTTTATGCAATAATCATGTTTCACATTACCATTGTATATACTAGTTTGGTTTTTTTTTTCAATTTGCAATCTCGCTTTCTTTCGTAAATCATCTAAATTTTACTTTGTCGTTGTAAATAAACCAAGTCTTATTCGATATCATAAACGTAAAATATAAATACCTGCACTGCATATCATTTCTATTTTGTGGAATTTTATGATGTTTCTTTTGGTGTTCATGAAGAATACTCACTATCGGATGAGAAAGGAGAAGGTACCAGACCCTGACACTTAGTTTTCAAAACATTTTGTTTTCTCTTAAAACAAGGGATGAATTAATAATTGGTTTCATGGAAAATGTAAATGAAATCCGAGGTAGGAACTCCTATACTTATTGTTCAAGATGAAATTCTAAAGAAATATTACTAATATAGACTAGGTGCCGCTTGTAATGACCTGATCAAAGGTAGGAAAGGTATGAATCTCTAGATTTTTGAATCAAATGAAAATAAAACAAAAATGAAATAAAAAGAAAATAAGAATAAAAAGGGCTTAAAAAAGAGAAGCTTGATAATCAAGAAATAAACTTGGGTGGAATTGAGATTCTTTTGCGTTTGACCTCCCGAGGCCTTGTTTTGTTTCATATTTTCCCATCCTCAATCTTTTACTCCATTCTGATTTCCACTACCTAGCCTTAAATCTTCATAGAAAGAAATAATTTCTCCTTAGCTCTGAGAACTTAAGAACATATCTTCAAAACAATATTAGGCGATTTTTTTTTATGTTCCTTTGATATTAACTGAAATAAAGTATGTCTAGGATAATCCAGATAACTTTATCTCTTCTAATAGATTTTAACTTATTAGTTCGCTCAAGGATAATCCCTAGAAAATAAAAATTCCCCATAATATCTTTGCTATAGGAAAAGATGTATTGAAGATCAAGAAATAATTAGTTCAGAGTACGATCAAAAGTTGTTGGCGGACCGTCATTTTCAAATCTTAAACAAATATCATCCCTTATATGATTCATACAAATTGATTGCCCCCACTTCAAAAATATAAAAATATAAGACAGATGGTGAAAGGAAATTCATAAAATGATTGCCCCTATCTAGTCCAAGGAAAATGGTGAAAGGAAATTCATAATTCGATTGCCCCCATTTTTTCCAAAAGAGATGATGAAAGGAAATTCATGTAATGATTTCCCTCATCTCAATAAAATGCAAAAATGCTAATTGAAGTGGTGAAAGGAAATTCAATGGGAGATGTAGATAACTTCACCAGGGTACTGAACAGGCTCGTTGGCAATGAAGCAATATCTATGATGTATTTAAGGTTTTCATACATGTAGAAACATACTCTGGTATATAGTTCTTTTTCTAGTAATATTTACATTCTAAACCGACAAGGGATCCCCTGATTAAATTTGTTAAAATTACTTAGCTTTGGTGCGAACGAAATCGACCAAAGTTTGATATTTTAGTTAAAGTTGTTTTGATTATCTTAAACAACTCCAAACTCAGTTTCAGGAAAAGGAAACTTTTAATAGCCTAACTTGAAATAAATAATTGTGTTTTAAAGGTTTTTTGAGATTCGGTTAAAGTTCAATCTTTCTCTGTATATTGTTTTTCCCAAAGGTATTTTCCAGAAATACAATAATTACTCCATTTACCCAATAAAGGAACTTGGTCTACTATTCTTCCACACCTCGCAGGGAGATGCAATCCCCAAATGGATCCTATTTTGGAACCTATATAATCCTAAACTTCAATATTACATTCTCCACTTCAAAAAAATATAATCTTTCCCAAAGTGGTAACTAAATAAATTTACTCTCGAAATCCAAATCGAATTTATTCCTGGTTAATTGGAAGTAAGGCACACATAATATCCGTCGTCGGTGAAGTTTCCCTGTTTGATCCAATGTTTCCCCTTTTCCTCGAATTTTGGAGCCGCATGATGGTTAAATATTCAAATCACTAAAGGTCATTTCAGAGCTTCGTGCTTCGGACGTTTCGATAGGAATTTACGATTATAGTCTCGAAATCGAAAAGTGTTTGTTAACACTTTTTTGTAAAGTGTATCTTTTGGGTCTTTCTGAGTTGACACATGTCATCCACTTCTAACATTTTCATCTGAAAATTCATGTGATTCGAAGTAACATGTAGCACCCCTTGTTTTCGACATGTCATCTAGAATGACGTCATATTCAATACATCACTATGGGAAATGGCCTTTCGGAAATATAGCAAAGAGCTAACTGGCATATCCACGAAGCATTAAAAGTCAAAATATTAACTCTTAATTAATTAAGTTAAGATTGGTCGAAAGATAATTAACAACTTCATGCTTCAGAGTTCAGAAATTTTCATTCATTATATCCTAAAATCTCTGAAGTTCGAGTTTCTGAAGTGACAAAACTTAAACAGGATTATTTAAAACTTAAAAAATTGATTATTGGATAATTAAGCATATCACAATTTCGGGTTTCAGGGATCCCGTCTCGAGCTACTTTTAAAAATCCTGAAGTTTGAATACCCAGAGGGCAATTAAAGTTAAACATGATTAATTAATGTTTTAAAAGAGATTATCCCGTAATTAACCTTTCGCGAATTCACAATTCGGGAAATTTCAAATCTGCCTCATCCAAATATCTCAATCGTGAATCACTGATATTAATGGAATTAATCATGAATCAATGGTAATGATTTTAACATAGATTGTGGATTGCCAGCTAGACTTTCTCATTAAGGTAAATAAATTTTTCGTCAGTAAAGGTATTCTCAAATCAATACACCTGAGGTGAATAAGAGTGCTTCATTTTGAATTCCATTTTCATCTGCACAGAATAGTAAGTTTTTCCCAACTGAGAAGCTCACACATTCCCTTGTAATAGGTAAGCATGTTCCAATTTTATCGATATCATAGCACCACGAAAGATGGCTAAAGTAGTTGATGAAGGCACAAATATGAATACAGACATTCTGTCAGATACATCACTGAGAGTCATTAACACTGTGAAATCTTGGACCTAAGTGTTCGATATTCTAGAGCATGAGATTATAAATTTTCTAGAGGATTTAGGCGATGAAGTGAGCGAAAATCATGCAACTAAACTCAGGTATATAGCTCAGTGAGAGCTACACAAAATATCTGCACGGTTGAGACTCATGCCGTGTAACGACATGATAGGTTGGGCCCTGGAAAATGTCGACATTCAAACCAAGATAATTTATAACTCTCAAAAGGTTGTGGTTGGATCTTTCTGACCTGAACATATATAGGTAATGTATAAGCTATCCCCTGATTTTAAATATAATTTCAATACTGCATTCATGCTGGAGTTTGAACAACAGGAGTGTATACAATATGACAAAAGCTATACAGACATAATCAAGACCTAGTGGGGGCACCCAAAGAAATTCAGAGCCGAAGCTCATCGCATTTATGCCACAACATCGTTGGATACACATATTATTTATGTAGCTATGATGCTCTGTAGGATATTCGGGAAGAAGAGCCCCACTCATTTCCCAGTAGCATGGGTTTCAATTATGCACAAGGTGGTTGAGGGATACTCTTTTAACTCGACTAAAATATTATCAGATAACCTGGCTAAAGAAATCAAAGAGTACTAATTGGAAAATTCAAAGGGGCAACCTTCCCCTTTCTATATTTTCGCATACATAATGGATGTTATTTTCTTTATGACCCCTTTCCTGCTGATTTCCTGCTGATGAACTGGAGCTAGACCCCGAACAATGTTGAACCTATCCACAACATCATCGCATTCATGTTAAGAACCAAACATCAATATAGGATAGAAAAACCTTAGAATAAGTACTCAATGCCTTGAAAAAGATATAATTTCAGATAATAAGCCTCTTCAAGGAGGCAACCTCCTTTTACCCCACATAAATGTTCAACTACAAGATGTCTCCAAATGAAAATGTCTCCTTGGTATATATAGGAACTAGGAGGTATAATTACAACTAATGGAATAAATCCGACATAAATAAAAAAACATTACTAATGTAATATGCCCCAATTAAGGGGTAATGAGCCAATATTAGGGCTTAATATGCCCCTCCCCTTGAGACAAGTGTTTTCCGCAATGCTTGAGTAACTCTGGATGCTTTTGTATAAAATACTCATATTCCCAAGTGGAATCTTCTGCCGGTAGCTTCCTCAGTTTAATGAGATACTCTGAAATGGATCTATTCCTCAGCTGGCAAATTCTTGTGTCAGTGATTGCCTCAGGCTCCAATATAATTTTTCCTTCCTCGTCAAGTTCTGGCAATATAGTTTGAACTAGGATCTTGTCACCTATAAACTTCTTTAAGAATGAAACATGGAAAACTAGTTGTACTCGTGAAGATGTAGGAAACTCCAATTTGTGTGCCATAGTACCAATCTTTTGCAACACCTTATAAGGGCCATAGTACTTTGGTGATAATTTATTATCCTTCTTGGCTTTCTTGAGGTACATCTTTTTGTATGGTTGTATTCTTAAAAACACCCAATTCCCTACTTCAAAATTTTTTTCGCTACGATGTTGATCTGCTTGTTGTTTCATGCGATTTTGTGCCATGGTCAGGTTGTCCTTTAAGATTTGGAGAACTTGTTGTTGATGCTCGATGTGATCTTCCATTACTTGAACCTTAGATTTTTCTCTTAGATAAGAAGTTATGGAAGGAGGGTGGTATCCATAGAGTGCCATAAATGGTGTCATTTTTGTTGCACTATGAAAGGAAGTATTATACCACCATTCTGCCAAGGGTAACCATTTGACCCATTGTGTTTGTTTATTAGAGACAAAGCAACGAAGGTATCCTTCCAGACATTTGTTCACTATCTTGGTTTGTCCATCAGATTGAGGATGATAGGATGGGCTATGAGCCAATTGAGTACCCAAACAAGAAAATAATTTTGTCCAAAAATGTCCAGTGAATATGGGATCTCTATCACTTACAATAACTATTGGGCTACCATGTATCTTTTGAATTGTCTCCATGAATGCAATGGAAACTGTACTATCTTTGAAGGGATGAGAGAGTGCACAAAAGTGTGTGTACTTGGTTAGTCTATCAACAATCACCATGATGACACTCTTTCCTTCAAACTTCAGTAACCCTGTGATGAAATCCATGGAAACCTCCTCCCAGTGATGACTTGGGATGGCTAATGGTTGTAAAAGACCTAGGGTCTTAATTGTTTCCACCTTATTTTGTTGGCAAACCAAACATTCTGCCACAAACCTTTGAACATTAGTTTTAAGGCCATCCCCAAAAAAAATCCTTCTTGACTCTATGGTAGGTTTTAAAAAATCCCGAGTGCCCTCCTACTAGAGAGGTGTGCAATTCCAATAGTACCTTTTGTTTGAGTTGGGAGTTCTTACACAAATATAAGCGATCTTAGTACCATAGTGAATCATTTTTCCATCTAAATGTATCTGATGCACTGGAATCCTACTACAACGTTTGAATGAGAGTCCAAAATTTTTCGTCATTCTTCCATTCATCCCTTGCTTTTATTATCCAATCGAGTTGGATGATTGAGATAGAACAAAGAAATGCCTCAACATCTTCATCCTTTCTTGAGAGTGCATTTGCCACAACATTTTTCTTCCCCTTTTTATAGATGATTTCAAAATCATAACCCAATATCTTGGTTACCCATTTTTGTTGTTCTTCTGAATATAGTCTTTGTTCCAAGAAGTATTTAATACTATCATGATCTGGTTTGACCTTGAAGTGTCTACCTATTAGGTAAGGATGGAATTTCTTCAATGCATGTATTATTTCCATAATTTCCTTCTCATAAATGGGTTTGTGTAAGTCCTTTCCCTTGAGTGGCCGACTTTCAAAAGCCAAGGGCCTTCGTTCTTTCATTAGGACAACACCAATTCCATTTCCCAAGGCATCAAATTCCACAATAAAGGTTTTTTTGAAGTCTGGAGTGGTCTAGATAGGAGCTTTGCATATCACCTCTTTTGAACCATCCATCTTAGTATTTATTGCCTCCAACTTAGCTTCCATCTCTTGTAGTTCATATTTTGTTAATATCTTCTTTTGTAAATCATTTATGTCCCTACGCATTTCTTCACCTTCATCAAGAGTCCAAGTACGATTTTCTAGAGGCTTATTTGGTGTAGAAGTTACCTTTTTGTGTGGCATGTTGGCCAAGTATCACTTTTGAACCTTGATTTTGAGGTGGTTCTGCTAGACAATCTTTCTTCTGTTGTATCTCCCAAGCTTCAGCCCTTCTGGGTATGAAAATTTATTTTATGTAGTTCTCTGATATTTATTCTCTACAATTCCATAGGTCTGATCAAAATTGGATGTGCCAAGTGGAATTTATGGTAACCTCCCCACAACTTGCTATTTTTGTCCTTTCCAGGAGATCTCACTTGTATAGCGTGCCCCACACAAAATAATTGATATCAAATTCTGAAACTCATACCAGAAATACCAAAGATTGTCCACTATCCAATGAAATAAGTCTCACTCAATTTGGATACTCTTGGAAGAAGTTATGATTGTTTTACCTAGAACACCTTCTTGAGACTAGGCAATAGGGCTAATCAGATACCCTATCTTCCACAGGGTGTATCTACAAATGTAAGATGACCCATAAGATGAAATTTTTACCCCAGATACCTTACTAATTTCTGTGAATATCCTCTGGCGTTCAGGGTCTGAAACGTTATAGAAACGTTTTTATAGAGGAAATTATGAAATGACTCAGTTCAGGATGATTCCAGAACCATATCTTTCACAGGTTGTATCTCTGAACGTATAAGGCCTCAGGAGATGAAATTTTAACCCAACGTACCTTGATCCATCTCCTAAATATCCTCCAAGCCATTTCTTCTGAAACATTGTAGAAAAATAGTTATAGTGAAAATTCCAAGGTGTATCAGATGTAGTAGTGAAACCCCAAGACCTTGAGCTCTGATACCATATGTTAAGATCCAAACATCAATATAGCATAGAAAAACCTAAGAATAAGTACTCAATGCCTTGAAAAAGATATAATTTCATATAATAAGCCTCTTCGAGGGGGCAACCTCCTTTTACCCCACATAAATGTTCAAGTACAAGATGTCTCCAAATGAAAATGTCTCCTTGGTATATATAGGAGACTAGGAGGTATAATTGAATCTAATGGAATAAAGCCGACATAAATAAAATAATATTAATAATGTAATATGCCCCAATTAAGGGGTAATGAGCCAATATTAGGGCTTAACAATTTATAACTCTCAAAAGGTTGTGGTTGGATCTTTCCGACTTGAACATATACAGATAATGTATAAGCTATCCCTCAATTTTAAATATAATTTCAATACTACATTCATGATGGAGTTTGAACAATAGGAGTGTATACAATATGGTAAAAGCTATCCGGACATAATCAAGACCTAGTGGGGGCACCCAGAGAAATTCAGAGCCGAAGCTCATCGCATTTATGCCACAACGTCGTTGGATACACATATGATTTATGTATCTATGATGCTCTATAGGATATTCGGGACGAAGAGCCCCACTCATTTCCTGGTAGCATCGGTATCAATTATGCATAAGGTGGTTGAGGGATATCTTTTAACTCGGCTAAAATATTATTAGATAACCTGGCTAAAGAAATCAGAGAGTACCAATTGGAAAAGTCAAAGGGGAAACCTGCCCCTTTCTATATGTTTGCATACATAATGGATGTTATTTTCTTTATGACCCCTTTCCTACTGATGAACTGGATCTAAACCCCGAACAATGTTGAACCTATCCACTTTTATCACTCCAAGCTGTGGGAAGACAAGGCCAGAGATTTATTCTACAAAATCTGCGATCATGTAGTGGTGCTCGTTCATATAGCTTTATATGGTTTTCCACCCCCTCGGATTTCAAATAGAATCATGGGAAACCTAGGAAAAATAGCATATTGGTACATCAAAGAAAACTTTTCTTACATCAGTATTTTCGGGTGCTTAGTCCTCCCCCGATGCTCTCCCAAAGTTTTTACCGGATCGACTAGTATGTCGAGAAGTAGCTTATCAAACAGTGATAGGGAGCATCAGCAAGGACCTGAAAGAAACCCAGAAAAAGAGTATGGCCTACCTTCCCTCTTCAGGTTGGTATGTTTTCATTATTAGACTTTGGTCACTCCAAAGTGGAAGTGACAGATTTGGAGGATGTCTAGTTAGTTGATATCGAGTTTAAAAAGCATGACCCATAGAAAATTGTGGAAAACCACCTGTCCCAATACAACTTAAAAAAACATGTGCACGAGAATTCCCCACATGATGAAATATTCAGGGGAGCCAGGTCATATGAGGAAGTATTGAACAGAGTTAAAGTTCTATCCCCAAATCAACAGGGCAGTTTCTTTAGTTTTCAAAGGCACAAAAGAAACCACTTCTCGAAAGTATTACAGGGAGAAGTGGTAGCACCATCGTCTACACAGGAAACAATACCTCTGGGCTTTGAAATAGGGAGCTCTCGCAAGCAAGATACTGAAGAAAACCCAAAGAGCATCAATGTTTTGATGAAGAAAGTAGAGACTTCATTATCAATTCCATTAGGCATTCAAGCAAAATCTCAGCTTGAAGATTTTATAAATAAAGGCTAGGATACGTCTCCTTCTACACCATCCAAACATGTTGCACATATGGCTGAGAAACAACCATCTACGGAGATAAGTTCCCCTATTTCTTCATTGACACCATTGTAGTCAAGTTTTGGAATTCCTAGTTCTGAAGTCATTTTTATACATAGTCTCACCCCAATTTCACTTGAAGAGATGTCTCCTTCATACTTATTATTCAGTAAGAAAAGGAGAGCCATCGTTAAATGAGAAAAAAATAAAAAATATGGAGTGATAGTCAAAAGGAAAATGATGTTGTATGATGGATAGAACCGAGATGATACAGAGTTTTCAAAGGAAGATGCAGGGTCATTGGGTGCTTTCACCACTGCTAATCAGTTGTCTGTAGAAATTTTTTCTGAACCATTGCAACAAAAATCCATGTTGGTAGAGAAACTTCAAAATCGTATACACACAACTGAGCAGACTATCCAAAATAGAATGAGTCGAGATTTTGAGTAGATCTGAGCATATAATAAGAAACAGATCCAGCGACTCTAGGCCAACTTTGATGAGCTCCAAAGAAATTCACAGTTCAATCAAGGGCTTATCACTCAACATGTTGAACTAATAAAAACATTACAAGCTAAGTTGGTTTTGACCGAAGGTACCTCAGTGGATATTTTGGCTTTCTAGGGTCAAGCTATGGAAATAAATGAAAAACTGGGAAATGCCTAGCAAGATCTTTTAATGAAGGTAGACATCATTCAAAATTACTACCAGGTGGTAGATATTTCTCTAAAAGGCATCTACGTCAAATAAAGAGAAGCTCGTGCAGCTTGAGCTAAGTTTCAGGAGGCTCTCTTATTATTACCAAAGGATGATGTCTCAGAGGTTCCTCAACTTTCTCTTTTGAAACAAATAAGAGGTGATATAGATTTAAAATCCTGGGAAACCAATCTAACAGAAAGAAAAAGACTTGCAGGAGATGTAAATACAACTTTTATATAAGCATTTTCCTTGCTAGAAAAAGGACTAATTGATGTGGAATGAAATCCTATCTCCTAAGCCCTGGGTCAAATTGATATAGAAAAGAACCAGTATAATTCCAGAATGAGCAGGGAAGAGACCCTGGAGGCCATTCAGAAAATGGACCAGATTGATCTCCTTCAAATAAATAAATGGATAGTAAACCCAAGCTTTCAATTAGAAGTCACATCTCAAGGAGCAAAAAGGATACAAGAAAACATGCCTCGGGTAGAGAGGAATTTGTATACTTTTGAGGAAAATCAAGCAACTGAGCCTTCATGGCTGGTGCTGAAATTAGTGAGTAGATGCATCCAATGCATTGAATATGGGAAGGCCAACACATCCGAAAACAAGTAAGAAAGTGTCATTACATTATTAGGTGTAGTTGAAGAGACAAATGGAAACAAAGCTAAGCTGACCAAGACGTTGCGCCATAATATCAAGAATATTAGAAGACATAAATGTTTCAGCCAACAAACAAAGATATGTCCAACAAAGCTCTTCATTCTCTATGCTCTATTTTCTCATTTAAGATATTTACTATTTTAAATTATGAGAAGTTCAACAATTTTGAGTTGAGACAATTTTGTATAAATACATAGATTGAAGATATATTAGAGGTTGCTTCTTAGCGATTGTAATAGAGAAAAACTCTCCTTATTGAGTATTAATACAAGTACAAACAAAGATTCCAAGTTTTGTTTAATTTGGGTTATGTACTTCTTCTGTTTTTCCATATCTCATCATTTCTTTATGCATTCCTTGATAAATGTTTGATTTAAATTTAGTGCAACAACTACTGTAATCATATTTCATCAGTAATTTGTTAAGTAAGAAGTTTTTCCTTTGCATTTACTGTGAGTAAATCAAGATCCATGAGTTGTGTAGATTACTATATCTTATGCTTTATTCAAGGTTGCACTTTCTTCTTTCTTCCACTGTAACGAGGTGATATTATTCATGTAATTGTGTCCTTGCTTTATTTTATAGTTTTTTAGTTTCTTTCACTCCATTTGACATTTCAAATTTTGACTCAGACACAAAATATGACCTCTGCGTTGCCTTACTATTAATTTAATTTAAGGAATTTTTCTCATATAACTAAGGAAGAAAAAATAACTCTTTAAAAACACTCTCATAAAAGTTTCTGATGCCTGACATTATTCTTTGATCCTTAAGTTTAATCTCAGAACCAACAACAAGTTCCCTATATCGGGGCTTGTGACGATCTAGGATCGTCGTAGGTGGCCCTATATCCAGCATGCGATGACTCTACACTGTGTAAATGCCCTAGCTTGCAACGACCGTAGCCCAAAAGTTTTAAAAGGTGAATCTACCAAGAAAAAATCTCCAAGAAAGAAATTAATGATGTTAATCTCTCTTTATGGTTCCTTGGCAGGTTTTCCACGGAAAAAATGTTGAACTGGCATGAAAGAGAGAATAAGGAGGAAGGCTACTTTTTTGGGAATGACCCGGTCACGATGATGGCCCTCCGACAGTGTGGATTGTTGAAATTATTCAATATTTAGGGCATGAGGGCCCAACTGAGACTCCTTGAATACCTGGTTCACATGTGGGATGTGAACGAGAAGGTGTTCCATGTGGGTGCCCACACACTCACTATATATATCGAGGATATCTACTTCTTAACAGGGCTATCTCACTGTGGAACCCGAGTAACACTTATAGGTAGTAGGGGTGGCGGTGAGACTATGAACCACTACATCAGTGAACATTGTGTACCGGGTACCCAAAAACATAGCGGTAAATTCATTATTAGAGACGTCTGAGACTTGCCTCTACGGAATATCCTCTATACTATCACATGCATGGCATGGAATTCAACTCCCCATATGGATATTTAGAGCTACTTTCAGTATGCACTAGAGTGCATGGAGCACCGAGTCTTCAACTAGTGTGAAGGGGTTCTTAAAAGTATGAAAAAACAATTGATCAAGTGTAGGAGTGGAGGATTGAAACAATTTGGGTATGGTTTGATTTTGGTATCCTTTTTCCTAGAGAGGGTCCCATTTTTGCACTTACAAGTAGAGTGGGTTATACCTCCCCCACAGGATCTGAGAATGAAGAGGTGGTTCGACCTCATGGCCCGACATGTAGCCGGTCCCATCATTAAGTATACCGATGTCTTCTTCGACTGGTTGAGAACTCAAATGATCATGGTTGATATGCATATGTTGGGCTAGAATTTCTTGGAGATCCGGACTTAGCTCTTCCTGAGGGTTCCCAATGGGGGGACATAGGTAAGAATAAAATTTTGTTTATATGATATTTTTTTATTTTTAATGATATTAAATGTTTTTATGTTGTTTATCTAATGACTAATCAAACTCTCTTTCAACATGCATATGTGGGGCCTTACTACCCTCCAGGTTCATCCCCTATCAAGAGGTGAGGGGAGAGAGGTGACGTACCAGGAGTAGTTGTTGCTGACTTCGAGACCATAGAAACAAATATGTAGGAACTTACAATAAACATCCAAGATGCCTCTATAGATGATATTCTGAGGCACTACCAATGCCACACAGTGGGTGTGTCTTCTTTCATTGGTCAACTACTTTGTAGAGTAGCACGGGAAGTCACATGTTATAGAGAGAAACATCCTTGATGCTCTATTGTATATGAAGCCATGTGCTTCACATTTTTTGATATTTTGGTCTTCAGACAAAAACAATTTTTGTAAACTTTATCATTATATACATGAGTCTCCTACTAACTTACTTGTTTTATGTACAAAGTGTGATTGGATTTTATAAATGTATAAAATGTCTAACACATAATTTTCTAATGCATTTCTTAATGTATTTAGACACCTAGGAATGTGTTGATATTCAATGTAATCAAAATGATGTTCCAAGAGGAAAATTCGTAAATATACCCTTAACAAAGTAGGACTTCAGATAGAATAAACGTTACTCAACTATAGAAATACTAACTACAAATCGAGTTGCACAACAAGATAACATATCCCAAGTGAGACAACAACAGTTAACAACTTGATAACTGCACTTCATTTCACGATATTGTTAGTTGCACGACCAAAGCAAACACCATGTAGACTGATCAATTCATCCGTAGGTGCATAGATTTCCCAATCAACAGACACTAAGTTTTGAGTAATGCGACTAGTGCCATCAATGAAGCCAATGTACGGTAGTAAATACATCAACATTTGGAAACCAAGAACAATGCAAGGCAAGCAGTCGTAAGGAAAAAACCAAAAATGAAAAAGCACACAAGAGTATAATACATAAAAATACACAACACTCATGAAAAAATGACTTAAGAATAGTACTTATTCAAGTAAAGCCCATTTCTGGGTTAACACAAAGGAACTGCATCATAATCCACTAGTTCATAAGCCCCTTTCTCCAAAACTCATTTCATAGTGTAAGGACCTCACCACATAGGCTTGAATTTACCAGCCCCTAGTAAATCACGATCTTGTTCGTAAAGAAGAACTAGATCACCTTCAGAAAAAACATGTGGTTTAACATGCTTGTCATATTGATCTTTAAGGCACTTCTTCTGATTTTCAATAGCTAAGGCCACATCATGATGGGTCTCGTCTAATTGCATTAGATACAAAAGATGCTCTTCCTCAATCGAGGTGTTAGGGAGAAGTTCGACAGCTAGTTTCTATAAGTTTTAAACCTGTGAAGTAAAGAAATGCATATATATTCTTAAGCAAAACAAAATTTAATCAATGGCTCATACACAAAATACACATAGATTTTATACCGAAAACCCTCAACCGGGAAAACCTTTCTTATATTCATTATCGAATTTCACCATACAAAATATACAATGTTTTTAGGTATTCTATAGATACCAAGACCCTAATCCCTTAATCCAGGATTAATTTAGTAAACCGCTAAAAATAGCAAAATCTGCTAAAAATAGAAAAAAAACGCCCCAAAACAAATTTTGGGGCACTGCCCCGAACACTACGCGTAACCAAGGGGGGAATACCTGCTCCCCCCTGGGACCCCCCTAGGAAAGTGCCCGATGCACACGACACAAAGGGAAATACTAGAGGAATCGTTAGATGTAGTTTTCTAACCTGACGCGCCCACACACACACATGCAAAGAATATAACACATACCCAACATTCTCCCACTTGTTGTTTTCTTTGCATCCGGGGATCTAGGGGATTATATAGTCAACAATCCAGGGAAGCAATGCCCATGTTTACTCTACACCAGGAGAAATTTTCTGTGCTCACAGACTTTGTCAATGAATCTGCAACATTCTTCAAAGTGTCAACCTTTTCTAGCAATACCTTATTTTCCTCAACCATGTATCTCACAAAGTGATACTGAACATCAATATGCTTTGTCTTCGAATGATAAGTTGGGTTCTTTGCCAAGAATGTTGCACTCTAACTGTCACAATCTAATCTCACTACTTGTTGTATCAACTCAATACCTGAACACAATCTTTGTAACCATACTGCTTCCTTGCTTGCATGAGTGGCTGCCATGTATTCAACTTCTATAGTTGAGAGTGCCACTACATCATGTCTTTTGCTCATCCAAATGATTGCTCCTCCAAATAGGTTAAACACATACCCACTTGTATATCTTCTGTCATCCAGATCTCCAACCCAATCTACATCAACAAAGCCATGTATGTCCACCACTCTGTCGAATCCTGGTCTTCCTTGGTAGCACAATCCATAACTGGTAGTGCCACGAAGTTACATGAAGATCCTCTTTACTGTTGTCTAATGCTCCTTCCCTAGTTTTGACATATACCTACTCAAAACTCCCACTGCATGTGCAATGTCCGGTCTAGTACAGACTATTGCATACATCAAACTTCCAACTGCACTGGCATATAGAACATGGGACATGTCCTCTTCTTCTTCCTGTGTCTTGGGACATTGATATGTAGATAAATTTACACCTATAGGAATAGGAACCTTAACCGGTTTACTTCCATGCATATTAAACCTCTGCAATATTGTCTCAACACATTTTCTCTAATTCAACTAGAGTTTCATGTTTGCATGATCTCTTTTAATCTCCATTCCCAAAATGAAGTTAGCAACACCGAGAACCTTCATGTCAAATTTGGAGGATAGCTACAATTTCACCTCCTTGATAACATCCATGTTATTTCCTACCAACAACATGTCATCAACATACAACACTACATAAATGAAGTGATTACTGTTGGTCACTATAATTGCTTAATTAATTTCAAACAACTAAGTGAAACATAAATTATCAACCCAGGGAAGTCTTTTGTTTCAAAGATAGCTGCGCACTATATATGCTCAATTCCAAAAGCACTTAGTGTTGTAGTAAGGA
>ML785120.1:179251-193328 GCA_009831015.1 Picea engelmannii | reverse complement strand
AAGCATAAAGTAATGAGAAAGGACGTTGTATACCTTGGAATGATTAGATGAAATGATAGTATAAGTCAAAATGCAGGTGATGAAGGGTAAAATAATAGCAAAAAGTATGGGCAAAAAGGGTACAATATGTGGTCCTAACAATTACCAACCTGCTTGGAATATACACAGTAATCAACCCTACTTCTTAAAAATCCCAATCCAAGGATGTATGTGTCAAACTTTTGGTACCACATCCTAGGTGATTTCTTCAAACCATATAGTGAATTCTTTAGCTTACAGACCAACTCTTTCTTTCCCTTCACTACAAAGCCTTCTGGCTACTTCATGTAGATTTATTCTTCCAGATCCCCATCTAGGAATGTTGTCTTCACATCCATCTGTTCCATTTCAAGATCAAAAGTAGAAGAAATAGATAAAATAAATCTAATAGAAGCTAACTTAGCAACAGGAGAAAAAATATCACCAAGTTCAATTCCCTCTACCTAGGAATAACCTTTTTCTACTAACCGAGCTTTGTATTTCTCCACTTTAACTTGTGCATTAAAATTCTTCTTAAACAAACATTTTCTACCAACAGATTTTCTTCCAGCTGGAAACTCAACTATATCCCATGCCTCATTCTTATCCAAGGCATCCATTTCTTCAACCATGGCCTTCTTCCAGAGTTTACTATCCTCTGAATTCACTGATTCCCTGACAATTCTGGGATCATCATCAGTAATAGATAAAGCAAAATTGGAATAGAAATCAGGTGGACTATACCTTTCTGGTTTCCTTTTATCTCTCATTGATCTCCTCAATACTGGGGTATGAGGTTCTTCTTCTTCTTCTTCTTCTTCTTCTGCTTCCTCTTCTTTGGATGATTCATATTTTGCATCATCCAATTCAAGCTCTATTTTCTCAGGTTCGTCTTGTGCTGGTAGGAATTCCTGTTTGGACACATATTTTACCTCTCTGAAAACAACAACTCGATTGTAAAAGGTCTTCTTTATTTTTGGATTCCAAAGCTTATAACCTTTCACACCATATTTATAACCAATAAAGATACACTTTTCATCCTTTTTATCCAGCTTACTCCTATTTTCCTTTGGAACATGTACATAAGCATCACAACCAAACACTCTAAGATGTTGAAGAAAGGGTTTCTTTTCAAACCATACCTCGTGTGTATTTTTATCATCCAACATTGATGAAGGTGATTGATTGGCCAGGTAACATGCTATACCCACTTCCTTTGCCCAGAATTCTTGTCCTAAACTGGCACCATTGAGCATGCTCCTTGCTTTTTCCATTAGTTTCCTGTTCATCCTTTCAGCAAATCCATTCTGCCGAGGAGTGTATGGAGTAGTCTTTTGCCTTGTTATACCACACTTCTTACAGAATTCTTTGAATTCATTTCCACAAAATTATCCACCATTGTCTATTCTCAATACCTTTGTTTTTTTCTCTGCCTGATTTTCTACCAGAGCCTTAAACTCTTTAAATTTATCAAATAACTCAGATTTATTTATAAGAAAATAAATCCATGTGTTCCTTGAAAAATCATCTATGAATAAAACATAATACACAGATTTACCTAAGGAAGGAACAGGTCCAAACACATCACTGTGTATCAACTCTAAGATCGCCTTTTCTCTTGTAGCACCAGATGAGAATCTTACTCGATTCTGTTTACCATATATGCAATGTTCAGAGAAATCAAAATCCAGAGTGCAATTAGACATACCTTCAACCATGCATTTACCGTGTAGTGTTCAAAGGCCCTTTTCTCCAATATGCCCCAGTCTTTGATACCACAACATGGCCTTCTTTTCAGGGATGATATTGGTCTGGTATTCTTTATTTGTCTTCTCAAGAACAACAAAACTATTACACCCATTAGTATAAGTGCTTCCCAACAACTTGTGCAAATTTCCACACCAAACTCCCCTCATCAACACCATTGACCCTCGTACCATCTTTCAAGTGTTCTTTCCAAATACAGTATCCACTCATGCATCATCCAACTTTCTTATAGATATTAGGCTCCTGGAAAGTTTTGGAATGTGAAAAACCCCAAGGAGTGTTCTAATCCTTCTATATTTTAGCAACAACTTAACCCTTCCACGTTCCAAGATTTTTGTTGTTGAGTCATCTCCTATGAATACATCACCACCATCATATTTTTCATATTCAAAGAACCACTCCCTATGAGGAGTCATATGGTATGATGCACCTAAGTCGATCAACCATACATCATCATTTGCATGTGTACTTGTAGATGCTAGGTAAACATCACCTCCTTCTTTAGTGGAGGTTTTCACCTCTGTGGAAGAGGTACTATCAAATCCCTTTGGTTTCTCAACCTTCTTAGACTTGCAATCTTTCTTATAATGCCCTATTTTACCACACTACCAACATTTCCTCAAAGATTTTTCTGGAGACTTAGATCTACCTGTAGATTTAGATCTCCCTCTTGAAGGCTTACCAGGATTCCTGTCTTGGGTACGACCTATTACAAATAAAGCATCTGTGATATGATCATCCATGCTTTTCTGCCTCATCTCTTCATATAACAAGGATGAAACTACATCCTCATACTTCAATGTAGATTGAGTGGTACTACCAATTGCTACAACCATATCATCCCAAGAGTCCGGCAAAGAACATAACAAAGTAATACACTTATCCTCTTTTTCAATCGTAATATTAACAGAGACAAGTTGACTTACCAGAGTATTAAAGGCATTCAGATGTTCTGTCACAGAATATCCATCTTCCATCCTAAGATGATACAACTTCTTTCGAAGAAACAACTTGTTTACCAGGGACTTTGATTGATACAAATTCCCCAACTTATCCCATAGTTCCTTGGCTGTAGACTCTCCTGAGACACTCAACAACACCAAATCTTCCAGATAGAGTCGAATAATACTCTTTTCTCTTTTGTCCAACTTCTTCCAATCTTCCTTCAACATACCAATAGGTGGTGTACTAGTAGTTTGTGTACCTGTAGGTTGTGTACCAGTAGCTTGTGTGCTAGTATATGGTGTACTAGTAGGTTGTGTAAGAGGATCCACAACAATCCATTGTTCTTTGTCTACAAGAAGGTCCTCCATCTTCAACTTCCATAGTTCAAAGTTTTTACCGTTGAAATTATCTATCTTGATTCTAGAAGAGCTTTCCATTCCTCTTTCTGCACTCAAATCACCACTGCAAAATGTACCACTAAACCCAATTTTATCACAAACCCGAGATAAAATTGATCTATCAAGACTGAGCCAAACCCTCAAAAACAAAGGCATCCCTCTGAAGCCAAAAACGAGATCTGATACCACATGTAATTTTTGAAACCTGTGAAGAAAAACAATGCATATAGATTCTTAAGCATAACATAATTTAATCAATGGCTCATACATAGAGTACACAAAGATTTTATATCGAAAACCCTCAACCGGGAAAACCTTTCTTATATTCATTATCGAATTTCACCATTCAACACACAATATATACAATTTTTTTAGGCATTACATAGATACCAAAACCCTAATCCCTTAATCCGAGATTAATTTAGTAAACCGCTAAAAATAGCAAAAACTGCCCCAAAAAGAATTTCGGGGTGCTGCCCCGAACACTACACGTAACCAGGGGGGGCATACCTACCCCCCCTGGGACCCCCCTAGGAAAGAGCTTGACACACACGACAAAACGATCACTACTAGAGGGATCTTTAGACGTAGTTGTCGAACCTGACGCGCCCACACACACACATGCAAAGAATATAACACATACCCAACAGTTTCAAAGATGGAATCTCACATTCAATCGAAAAAATTGGTTCGATACAATACACTAACTAGAAGGGTGTGAATCCCATGGAAGACTTAACGGATGTCTGATATGCCCATAATGATGAGAACAACATCGTGTACTAGTTCGACTTATGAATACCTACCATCCATTGAAGCATCATAGTAAGGACTTTATTGATTGCTTCAACCTAGCCATTGGCCCGTGGATAGTAAGGGGTTGAGTTTTCATGGAGAAGGCCCAACTTCTTAGTAAGTTCATACATCATGAAGTTACAAAAATGACTATCGTGATCAGTAACGATAGCTTGAGGGACACCAAACTGAGTAATGATATGATTGAATATGAATAATGTTGTAGTTTTCTCGGTGTTATCAAATGGAGGCATTTCCTTGGCCCATTTAGTGAAATAATCCATAGCTACAATAAGGTATCCATGCCCCCTAAACGAGTGATGGTTACATGTCATGAAGTCAATACCCCATTTGGCGAATGGACCAATGGAAACTACAAGATGAATAGGAGTAGGGTGAGATCGGATCTTGTTGTTATAAATTTGAAAAGCATGACAATTCTGGATAGCAGTAATGCAATCCTTAGACAACAAAGGCCAAATCTAACCAGCTCATAATATATTTTGGGCAGTGGCATACCCAGACATATGATCGCCACATGCTCTAGAGTGACAATCATTCAAATATTTCTCAGCTTCATCGTAAGTTAGACATATTCAAAAGATTGAATCAATACCACAATGGTAAAGGGTATCCCCAAGGATAATGTATTGTCAGGATTGGTACCATATACAACAACGATCTGTACTAGAAATATCAGGCCAGAAATATTGGGTCTAGAGATAGATGATGATATCTTCATAGAATACGTCATTGGAACTAATCATAAGAGGGATTCGTCAGGTAAGGAATCCTCTATCACAGTTTTTTTCTCAGTAGAGGGAAGGTCACAAATCAAATCGGCAAAAACAAAGGATTTCTTGGACTTGGCATGTTCAAAATCTAAGTCAAACTCCTGGAGAATAACTATCCATTTAGAGTACTTTCACCCCAACAATTATCTTGTAAGGATGTGTTGCATGGGGTTGCAATTGGAAATAACGATGATTTTGCACAATAATATGTAGTGACGAAAACATTAGACAGCTTGAACAACTGCCAAGGCCACTTTCTCTATATGTAGATATTTGGTCTCGCTGGTTGTGAGACTCTGTCTCAAATAGTATACAACATTTTCGTCGTGTGAATCATCCTCTTGGACTAAAACCATGGAAATGGTAGAGTCCGAAGAAGCTAAGTATAGGAAATAGTCTCGACTATAATCCGGAGGAAGTAGTAGGGGTGTACGGGTTAAGGTGAGTTTCAAAGATTCAATTCCCTTGTTCATAGTGTCATCCCACATGAAAACATAACCTTTCTTAAAGAGTCGAGTAAATCCTTTCGTTAATTCAGTGTAATTTGGAATGAATTGACGTAAAAAGTTTTCCTTCCCTTGAAAACTTTGGAGTTGGCATAGAGTGGAAGGAGGAGGTAGATTAAGAATGACCTCAACCTTCAAGGGGTCTACCCTAATCCCATGTATCGACATGATAAAACCATGAATTCATCTGGATTCCACAAAAAAAGCACATTTGTGAGGATTCAAACATATGCGATAATAACGACAGCGTAGGAAAATTTCCCGTAGATGTGTCGGGTGATCTTGACGACACATAGAATGTGTCGGTAGATCATCTAAATAGGTTTGCAAAATATTATTAATATCATGAAAAACATAAGACATAGCTCATTGAAAAGTCACTCCAGCGTTCTTCAAACCAAAGGGTAGTTTCCGATAAGTGAAGGTTCCCCAAGGGAAAATAAACGCAATCTTGTGTTGATTCGTGGGTGAAATGTTAATTTGATTATAGCCGGAGAAACCATCCATTAGAGAAAATATTTCATTCTCGGCACAGTTGTCGAAAATATGGTCAATGAAAGGGGTAGGATAATTGTCCTTTGGACAAGCTTTGTTGATATCCCTATAATCAATGCAAACATAGATTGTGCCTTGCTTCTTTGTAACAGGAACAAGATTGGAAACCCAATTTGTCAAAGCCATAGGATAGGTAAATCCATCTTTAAGAATTTTTTCAACTTCAAGCTTGATCGCAACATCTTTTCATGGGTGCAATGGGAGAAGTCATTGCCAAACAGGTTTAGCATCCAAGCATGTCTCAATCTCACGCACAATGATATCGAGATCAATACCATGTATTTCTTCATAAATCCAGGCGAAAACGTCATGAAACTCTTGAAGCAACAATATGAACATTTTCCACGACTCGAGGCTTGATCGAAATTTCAAGAGGGATAGTAGGGGAGATATTTCTCAAGTTCCCTTCGTACAAAAAATCATGTGTAGGTTCAGGAACGGAGGAAATAACAATGGTATATGGTGTCAAAATCTGTTGATAACTCTCTAAGGTCTCATTTTCCAAAAAGAGAATAGAACGATGATGCCCATCATCCCATGGAGTCTCTTCCATAGACATGACTGCCATGATCATCTCGTCAATAGGAAATATCACATGAAATGGATCAGGAGACGTATCACAGAGAGAAGGAGAATTTGTTGATTGAATAGCTTGATAAGCTAGTGTTATAACCCTAAATTGCACTATTCATGCTCACCTGGCATCAGGACAACTCATTGCCCTTCATTGCCAAAGCCAAGCTGAACAGACTCTTCAAAAACCTCCTAAAACAAGTAACCCATGCCCTAGCCTATCACTGGGCCCGTTGGAACGATGGCAGGCCTTATACTGCACACGTTGGAACGCGGGCTGGCCCACTATAGCACGCATTTACCTAATAAAGAAGAAAATCAGGAAAGTTTCCGCCGGGATGAAAAGCTTTGGGTCAGTTAACTTGAACTCCCAGCCATGCATGGCCGAGAGTTCGTCTAAAACCCTAGCTCCTTCTAGCCTATAAAAGGATTAGGGGTACTATTCAAAAGAGGAAAATCATAACAAAGAAACTCTGCCCAATTGCAGATTCCGTTTTGTCCCAACCCTTTAGCCTTTCCTCAAGCTTTAGGAGAATTCAAGCAAAGTAGTTGGAGGAAAAAGAAGAGGAGGAGCCCAGGATCAGGATCGAGGAACGGTGGCCGGTCTCTATAATAATTGTAAGTTGGTTCATATTGATATTAATAAAAAGATACTTTTTCCGTCCCAAATACATGAGTCTTATATGTTCTATGTGATTTGTGTTTAATCTCTAACCCTCTAGTAGAACAATAGCATGCATGCATAGTTTTGTCTTGATTGCAGGATTGCTTTTTGGAAGGAGCAACAGAAGCAAGGAGATAAAGCTCAACGGAGGATCTACACCAACCGTCGATAAAAAGGTTAGTTGGTTCTTCCCTTGTTTGCTTGTGAAAAAGGGTTTTAGGTTTGGGTAGAAGGTTAAAAGTAGTTTATGAAGGGTCATGATCTGCATGCAAGTTTAAGCCCTGGCTTGTTAGTCCGTAGGGTAGAATACCCCACAACAGAATTGGCGACTCCACTGGGGATATTTTACTCTTAGGGTTTTCGGATTTCATTAGAGGTTCTTGGGTAGTTCAAAGAAGTTCATTTTCTGTTTCTTTGTTTATTTTTGTTTTCTGTTAGGTCAAAAGCTAGCAGGGAACCTGGTTATCAATACCAGTTTTTCCTTGACTGTTGCTTGACATTGATTCTCGGGACACACAGAGGTACACGCAGCCTGCAGAAGGCCTACGCGGGTGTAACCCGCGCCCTAACCTTCTACAGCCCGCGTTTGAACGCTTGTTGTAGTGGTTTCAGTAGCGTGTAGAGCCTAGGAATCTTAAGAGGCAGTCTCCTCTACCCTGTCATAAGTTTACCTTCTCAGGGGGCTTTTTGGATCCTGTCTAGGTCTTGTTGGTTTATTGTCTTATTTTTCAGTCTGCCTTTTTGTGTTAGTCATTCATTGCATGTGTTTTCTTTTTTGCAAATTTTCTTTTTTCTGTTGAAGTGCTAGCATCCAAGCCTTTTAGAGACCCTGGTTGTTGATACCAGAGGCCTTTTTCAGGTCTGGGCTGCTTGTGTATTGTTTTATCTTGGCTTTTTGTACAGACCTGCAGCCTGTTTAAGCCTAGCCCGCGGGTACCCACACGCTGTTGTCGCTCAGCACGCGTTTGCACGCGTGCTGTCTTGGTGATAGTCACGGGCTTGTTTGGTAGCTTTTCAGCTTGGGTGGGGCAGTCATCCCCTCCTGTGGTGAGAAGAGCTCCTCTCAGGGGTATAGAGTCTGGAGCTGCACAGTCAGCAGGTTGGGGCATCTTATCCTTGGCCTGTGTTTGTTAGTTCATGTTTTGATAGAAAAGACAAAAGAGAAAAAGAAAAAAAAAACTTTGTTTTATGGTTTTTAGGCAAGTGTTAGAATCGGTGTTGTTTTGATTGTTTTTTTGCATTTTTGTGCTCTGATTCTGTTTGCGATCTGCGCTTTAAGCCAGAGTTTTCTTTTCATTCTCTTGGTTTTGTTCTTGTCAACATTTTTCCTTGTTGCGTTATTTTGCAATAAAAATAAAAAATAAAAAAAATTCTTGTTTCATCTTCTTCTTGACTTGAAGATTGTGTTGTTGCATCAGTAGCTAGGAAAGAGTCTTTTTGCATAAGTTTTTGCAGTGAATTTAGAGTATAAGTAGCCCACATATCTGAGTGAAAGTCCTTTATATTTACTGCATGGAATCTTAGTAAATTTGAAAAAGAAAAGAAGTCTTTCATTGAAAAGTTGTTGGTTTTGCATTCTAATAAAAGTTTTTGTTTTCACGCATTTTGTTCATTTTGCTTTGAGTCTTTTTACACACCATCAGTTTCACTTTCATACCTTGTGAGTTAAAAAATCCCATTAAAAGCAACGCTAATTAAAATAAAGTAGACTTTTCTGTTTGTAGGGTGCATACACTAGCTCAGAACTAGGGCCTTGGAATAGGTTGGAGAGTAAATTATCCAAGGCCACCCAAACCAAAAATTGAAGTCTGTCAATAGGGAGTGTAGAAGTCCAGTTACAGAAAGTTATCCGGGACCCCCCTCTAACACAGGGGCTAAACATGAGCTGGTGTAAGGAAAGGCAGCGGAGATAACCCCTCCAAAGTTGGACCGAGCGTTGTGGAGAACACATATCGAGGATTTGTTAAGGGATTCCATCGTTTTCATTTGCCATGGAGTTTCGTGGGTCTCGAATCTGTTTGAGGTCCTCAGTTGTCTTCCGGACCATTTTCTCTCGATACCCTTGACAGGTTTCAGGCTTGATACCCTGCTCATTGTGGTCTACCCAACTGCCGACTGTACCCTCCTGGTGACTGTTCACGTGCTGGCAAACTAGTTGCCAATCTTTTCTAGGGACATACACGGGTGACTGCGGGGGTATACCGCGGTACCTAGGACAGACATTGGACCACGCTTTGTAGAGTATACCCGGAGGGTGCTTCCGTATTCGAGTTGCACTTGCACCGGTAAGTTGCTCTAGTGTTGGTTGTTGTAATTGTTCTTCCAACTAGTTTAGTGCTTTCTTGATTCATCTTCTAGGGGATTTCTTTTAGTGCGTGTTACTGTTTGTTCGTGTAGAATACCTTAGTGTGTCATGAATCTTCTCACACAGTGGAGGATTCAGAGCTCCACCGGTCACGAAGGCTTCTGGGCCTGCCGTCGGTTATACTGGAGCCACCCCCGCCACCATTGAGGTGAAAGCTAGACCATCAAGGGTCTTTCGAAGCAACTGGGGCTTTTGAGCCCGAACAACCCCCCAAGGAATCGACCGCCAATCTTGGATTGGTTGAAACCTCAAACACTGATACTTGGCTAGACATTATTGTGCCAATTCAATTTTACGAACGCCTGTCAGTGCCTAACCCAGTGATGGAACCAAACTCTGTTACTTCATCTGGGAATTCTTCCATTCCCATCACTGTTGCTACCACAGGAGAAGCTTCTCCTAACTTGCCTTTATCGATGGTCTGGGCCACCATGATCTCGGCCGCAACTACGTCACACAGTGGACCGACCCCATCTATCGTTGCAGCCACACCTCTTTACACACCTAGTGCGACAGGTGCTCCATTTTCATACGGTATGCCTAGTTCAGGTACTAGTCCTGCACTCACTTCATCCACTTTCCAGACTTTGGGTCTGGGGGCAGGGAGCTCTAACGCTCCTCTGCAAGGTCAACTTGGGGGCATTCATGTCCCTTTCAATGCTTTTCCTTACGCTGGAGGTCATATTCCTCCTTCGTCCCCTTCGCTTGGTGGTATGCATCAGCAGTCAGCCGGGCAGCCTACACGCACAAGTCCACTTGGAGCCGGGAGTCAAGGAACACCTGCGCAAACTCAACCGGTAGGTTTGTCACCATTTGTTTGGAATGGGACGTTTGGTAATAACACCTTCGCATCCGTTGCTTTCCCATCTGAGGGCACACTTGTTTTTGGACAGTTTACGCCGGCACACGGTACTATTCCTGCGCTGGGGGCACATATACCAGGACCTTGGAACTCAGGACAAGGATCCGTTCCTTCCTCGAGAATGTTGTTCTGGGGTAATTCTTTCCACAGCCAATGGAACCCCGGACAGAATTCTATGCCTCTTCCATCAGGACCGGCATGGGGTAATCTATCCCAAAGTCCGTCAAACACGATGAATGCCCAACATCCTATGTCTTTCATGGGGAATAAGCAAATGATGTCTCCTCAAATGAAAAACCCTTATGCTGGTCAGGGCCACGGTTTCTACCAAAACCCGGGCCTACAGCCAAACTTTTCCTGGCAACCTGGTGCCAGTCCAACTCCAGGACCCTTTTATCCCGGCTATCAGCAGCAACCTAAACTACCATTCTTGGCGACGTTACACTTGCCAGATTTGACACGGCTGTTAAATGATCCTATCTGTCACAATCCACGTTGGCCTCCTATGCCGACGAAGTTGCCTTCGGACGTCCCAAAGTTTGAGGCCAAGCCTAACAAAGATCCAGGTGATCACATGACTACTTTACACTTATGGTGTTCATCTAACTCACTGAAAGATAACTCCGTCCAGTTGCGATTGTTTCAATGCACTCTTATAGGGAGTGCCGTGAAATGGTACATAGAGCTTGATCGTTCACGATATTCTTCTTTTGGCGAACTGGCGATGGCCTTCCTCAACCATTTCTAGTTACCTGTGAGATACGACGCTGGCACAGAATTGCTAGCTAATTTCGAGCAGACAACCGCGGACCATATCTCGGATCATATCCGAGAGTGGCAACGCTGAAAGAGTCTTATCAAGGTACCCATCCCACCAGCATTCCTGCTTGAGTGGTTCCTTAAGTCTTTATTTCCGCAGTTATCCAAAGACGTCGCAACTTCAGGGGTTTTTTCCGAGGAGGATTCCATCATGAGGGCTCAATAGTTTGAGCTTATCTATTCTCAGTCTGGTCTATTGTACAACATCCTGCCGGATGCACCACGATCGATTCTGGATAAAATCAGACAGAGAGCCGGACCGCATGCCGATGGTATAGTTGGTTCGGCACAAACCAAGCCCGTTGAGAAATTGTCAAAACAATTGCAGCAGTTATATATACAACACTCAGCGGCCAGCCAGACTACTGCTTTGGCTGCTCCTCCTACTCAAACGTCGGAAGTACACTCCATACAAACGACTAACCCAAAGGCCAACCAGCAGCCCGAGGGGAAGAAAAAACAATGCAAGAAGAGTAAGGGGGATAAAAAACAAAATGATAATGCTGGCAAGGGCACCACAGAAAAGAGGAAGGCGAGGTATCCGTGCAACCTATGTGTGGAAGATCACCCTACCCATCTATGCCCTTGACTTGCAGAGGCCCAGAAGTTTGTCACGCAACAACAACAAGCCGTGTTGACTAATCCCTTTCAGCATGGGCAAAATCTCACTCAAGCCTCTGCAAGTACCGAAGGGGGCAGCCAAGAAAACTGCCCTCCCCCAAACAATTCATCTTCCGTGAACGTATACATGGTAAAAAGTGATGCTTTCTTAACAACTAGAGCGCATGACTATAGCAAATCAAGCGCCCCTGAGAAAGGAAAAGAAGCTGAGATCCCATATCTTCCTCTACAGATCGAGAAGACATTGGGTGAAACAATGACACGCATTCCAAAAGGTGCGTTCAAGCGCGCTTCTCACAATCCAAACGCAAGGGCCGCCCAGAACTACTCTGTGGTGGAAGATTTATCACAAACCCCTTGTGCTATGTCCGCTTTGGAGGTCCTCCAAAGTTGCCTTGCTTAGAGGAAAGCCTTGTTGACTGCTTTAGGCTCTACTGAGACTTATAACCTGGGTACCATAATGTTAGATACGACTGACTTGAAACCTCGTTTGCCTTATCACGTCGCGTTTCAGATAGTAGTGGCTCACCCCATGAAAACTTTTACACGGAATATCTTCTGCACGGTGGTAGATGAGGGTGCTTCGACTTGAGTTATGTCATTAGCATGCTGGAAAGCCATTGATCAACCCGAGTTGTCTCCGTCACCTACTCTCCTCACTGCGTTCGATGGTCATTCTTTCCGACCACATGGAATCATTCCTTCTTTCCCTGTGCAGTTAGGGGGGAAGACCGTGTGTGTCGAAGTAGAGGTAGTTGATGCCCCCATCGACTACAATCTATTGTTAGGTCGTAGTTGGACCTATGCAATGCAAGCAGTGGTCGCTACAATCTTCCGAGTATTATTGTTTCCACATGAAGGACGGATAGTGACTATTGATCAGTTATCCTTCTCTCGACCTGACCCAGCTTTGGGGGCATCTACGGTTCCCATGGTTGATAATCCTCAAGCCGGTGTTGTCAACATAGGAGTTGGTTTGTGCCCATCGTTGATGGGTACTTTCAATTACCCACCTCCTCATGGCGATGTCAAATTTATATCGAACCACCACAAGGCTGAGATTTTCCATGTTTCGTCATTCCGCACGACTTACTTTCAAGATCTGTGGATTCTTCCTTCCCCATCAGACATGATGGATGCAACAGGGCATGCGGGCATGTCTACGCCCTTGTCGGCCGCTGAAGTAGCACACTCTCTGGTCCAGCAAACTTCAGCTACTCTTGATCCGATTCCCACACAAGAGTTGGATCCACTCTTCGAGCCTATCTGGGCTAAGGATTCTCTTACCGATATCGATTCATTAGATTTAGTCTTGCCTTCGGATGAAGCTATAATCAAAGCAATGACTAGTTCAGAAAAACCATGGGAATATCTTCATCACAGGTCATACTTCCTCCCAGAGTTACACCGAATTGAGGCAGGAGAATTCATTATCACCATGACGGGAGATCAACGTTGTCCCATTAACCTCTTAGCTACACAAGATATTTATGCTGAGGGAAATATGGTGACTATCGCTGAAATGATACCTATCAATATCTCCCGAAACCCTGGCATCATGGAAAATGCCTTCGTCGGAGCAGATTGCTCCCCCGAAGAGATTCAAATTTACACTGATCTTTTTAAGGAATTCCGCCATGTTTTTGCTTGGTCTTACAAGGAAATGCCAGGCATTGATCCGAAAATAGTTGAACATGAAATCACTACGTATCCTGATGCTAAGCCTGTTCGACAAAAACTTCGTCCAGTTAATCCTAGGAAAGCAGCGGCCATTAAGACGGAGGTTGATAAATTGCTTAAGGAAGGGTTCATATACCCTATTCACTTGACCCAATGGGTGTCAAACCCCGTGCCGGTCGATAAAAAACAAGGCACGATTCATGTCTGTACCGATTTCCGTGATTTGAACAAGGCATGTCCAAAAGATAATTATCCAACCCCATTCATCGACTAGATCATTGATGAGTGCGCCGGTTGTGAATCCTTTTCGTTCATGGATGGCTTCTCGGGCTATAACCAAATCCAAATCAAACCCGAGGACCAACACAAAACGACATTCATTTGTCCGTGGGGTACATTCACCTATCGAAAAATGCATTTTGGTCTCAAGAACGCTGGAGCCACTTTCCAGTGGGCCATGTCTTTTGCGTTTCATGACCTCAAACATATAGTCGAGGCCTATCTAGATGATTTAGCATCACGCTCACGCAAGTGAAAAGATCATCCTACACACCTCAGACTAATCTTCGAATGCTGTCGCTACTTCCGGATTCGCTTGAATCCCAACAAGTGCAGCTTTTGCGTCACGTCAGGGCGTTTGTTAGGTTTCATAGTGTCAACCACAGGGATCATGGTAGATCCTCTCAAGGTGGAGGCGATAATCCAGTTGCCCCCC
>ML785120.1:157271-179176 GCA_009831015.1 Picea engelmannii | reverse complement strand
CGCGCACAATTTTACAACTTCAAAGTCTTCAAGGCAAGGTGAACTTCTTACGATGCTTCATCGCCAACTATGCCGAAATTACCAAGGGCTTCATGCATTTACTGAAGAAAGACGTTCATTTTCTCTAGGACGAAGCCGCGCAGCACTCTTTCGACGCATTGAAACATGCCCTTACAACCGCACCTCTGCTGCGGCCACCAAATTATAACAAGGATTTCCTATTATATCTGGCTACCGCAGAGTCAACCATAGGCATGGTTTTAGTTCAAGAAGATGATTCATTTTCTGAATACGTGATCTATTACCTGAGCCGAGGCCTCGTAGGACCAGAACTTAATTATACCCATCTCGAAAAACTTGCGTTGGCAGCAGTTCACGCTGTTCAACGGTTCCGTCACTATGTTCTATTTCGTAAGACCACTGTCGTTGCCGTCGTGAATCCATTTCAGTACATGTTGACACGACGAGTTATCGGTGGAAAAATCAGTAGATGGATGGTCATCCTCTAAGAATTTGACTTAGACTTCGTTTCAGCGAAGTCCAAAAAGTCACTGGTCTTCGCAGAGCTTATTTCGGAACTTCCGGTTGAGTCAGGTGACGTTGTGCCTGAAGAATCGCCTATCCAGGGTGATATGTTTTTGATCAAATCGTCTGATCCCTGGTACGGAGATATACTTATCTATCTCCAGACTTTGAAGTGTCCTACCTCTGCTTCTCGTGATGAGCATCGACGGATACGCAATTAAGCCAAGAACTATCTCATACTCAATGATACTTTGTATCAGCGAGGTGTAGATTGTATCTTGCGTCGATGTCTCACTCGTGAGGAGGCCGTCATAGTGCTCAACGATTGTCATACAGGAGATTGTGGCGGTCACTTGTCCGGGTTGGCACCAGCCCAAAAAATCTTATGAGCAGGTTACTTCTGGCCCACGCTTATCAAAGATTGTATTGAGTCGGTCAAGAAGTGCCATCCGTGCCAAATCTTCTCACGGAATATGAGGGAACATCCAACTCCGATGTTTCCTGTTATCACCGTTGGTCCCTTCACCAAGTGGGGGATTGATTAGACTACATGCAACCCCCCATCAGCAAGGGGGCACCGCTATATCATTGTAGCTGTCGACTACTTCACTAAGTGGGTCGAAGCTATGCCGACGTTCAAAGATGATGGAGAGACTGCAACTCTCTTCTTATTTAACCATATCATAGCACGGTTCGGAGTCCCAAGAGAGATTGTCACTGACCATGGTAGTCACTTTCAGAATCAAATGATGACCGAGTTAATGCCAAATCTTGGGTTACGGCAAGAACACTCGTCACCTTACTATCCCCAAGCCAATGGGCAAGTGGAAGTTGTTAACAAAACGCTTAAGACAATGCTATAGTGAACCATCAACTCAGCCAAGTCAAACTGGCATTTGATGTTATACTCGGCATTATGGGCTTACCGAACATCAGTTAAGACTGCAAATGGTTTCTCACCTTTCCAACTCGTTTACGGGCTGGAGGCAGTCTTGCCCATCGAATGTCAAATTCCATCTCTAAAGTTGGTAGTACAGTTATTGCCAGACACTTCTCCGCTTGAAGAACGGTTAGTACACCTAGAGTAGCTTGATCAACAACGTCGTGATGCGGCACTGGCCAACAAGGCTCATAAACATAAGGTTAAGTGTCAATATGATAGGTCCGTTCATCCTTGGGTTTTCTCTGAGGGCGACCTTGTCCTGGTTTATGACCAAGATAAGGACCCCTTGGGGGCAGGAAAGTTTAAACCCATGTGGTTCGGACCCTTCATTGTTAAGGAGGTGTTAAAAAAAGGCGCTTATCGTCTGGTCGATTTTGAAGGGAATGCTTTGGCGGAACCTAGAAATGGGCTCTACCACAAGAAGTACTACTCATAGGGTCACTGTGGGTAACTTTTTGTAACATATGTATAGTCTTTGTGCTATTACTTTCTTTCATTTCTTTTGAAAAACGTGTCATGGATGTGTCATTAATATTATCTTTCATCACTATGGCAGATGTCAAGTGAGTCCGAGGTGTTCATTGGGCTTTGTGCTATTACTTTCTTTCGTTTCTTTTGAAAAATGTGTCATGGATGTGTCATTAATATTATCTTTCATCACTATGGCAGATGTCAAGTGAGTCCGAGGTGTTCATTGGGTATGTGGACGGTGCTAGTCGACACACGTGGAGGCTTGCCTCCGCATCTTGGGTAATCTTTACACCACAGGGTTAGTTGTTATCTTCCGGAGGGATATGCTTAGGTGACACCACAAACAATGTTGCTGAGTATAGCGCAGTTATTGAGTTGCTTCGTGACGCTTTGTCATTGGGTATCTCTCGTCTCCGGGTCTATCTAGATGCTCAACTGGTTGTGTCGCAGCTAAACAGAATACACCGTGTGCACAATCCTACTTTACACCGACGATTCTTTAGGGTACGTCTCTTGGAACGCAACTTTGATTTTATTACATATTTTCATGTTCCTAGGAGTCTAAATCAAATCACGGATACTCTAGCTAATCAGATTTTAGATTGGCATCTTGCTCACACATAAAAAAGATCATGATCAAGCACATGTAAATACATTTTTTGTACACATAATCCATAAAGACACATAAAAGAAATAAAAACCATATATATACATCATAAAATCCTCAGAGTACATAGATGGGTGCAAGCGCCTCAAAAAATGGGAGCCATATCGAGTCACTAGGGCTTATGCCCTCAAAAAATATAATACATATTAGTGCTCGAGGCACATAAAAGTCTACAAAGGCTGTTCAGGGCCTATGGGCCCTGTTATAATCATATACAGCCCGACCCAACCGCCTAAACAATCGGACCCATGTCCGAGGTAACCCCACCATATGAGTCTGCATGGAGGGCGGCAAGTCCTCTATCTCTATCATAGGAACTGTGCGGGTGAGCTCAGTGAAGTTCTTCTCAATTCGCCTAAGAGCCCTCTCAGCCTCTCCTGCTGGAGGGTTCCCTGCTGCTGCTGCTCCCCTGGCGGCGACAGCTGCGGCCTCTGGCCATGGGCGACACCTGTTCCATGCAAAAGCGACAGGCCACACGGGTCCCACATCTGCACGCAATACAAAGTACACCCATCAGAAACTCTGTTATCCAAAAACATGATATATATCTCAAAAAAGACATAAAAAGTTACATATGAAAACAAAAAAAACTGTACAGGCGGAGACTTACCCATCTCCCCTCGCTCCTCACCAGGAGGCACTGGTATAGATGGATCTCTGGAAAAGTTGATCCCCGTGTATGGGTAGTCCTTGATGGTAGGGATCTGTCGTGACAACTAAGCGAAAAAGTCATCGTTGAAGGCCTCTACGGTCCTTCCACCACCCTGTCGCGGCAGTAATGCTGCCCATCTACATACTATAGGGAAAGTCACCAGATGTCCTCATACAGTCATCCGAGGACTAAAGCATGGAACTCTCTCAAAGAAAAATGAACACAGGATAGTCCTGAACCCGAAGTTCCTGTGTGTCCCCTGACGGAAATCAGTCAACTGCCTCTTCATGTTCTGCAACAGTGTGGTACTCCAGTCATATATTTGTGCATTCATGCACTGAATGACACAGTTCATCTGTGCGCGCGAAGCCTGATGCACGGCCGCAGAGCCGGTAATCCGCCCAATCAATGATAAAATGGTCTGGAGGGTGAGGCTGGTAATCCTACTAACGGGAACCGAGGAAGATACCTACTCGGTCCCGGCCTCACAGTACTCTACTATCAATTCTGAGACTTTGCTCGGCCCCGCAGGAAATGTCTGAAAGTTCACGGGTTCCCCTCTCCTCGAGAGGCCCGTCAAATAGTAGATGTCCTCGGTGGTGGGCACCAAGAATTGCCCCTCTATCATGAATGCCTCTGCATCAGGGTGCCAATAGTCAACCAAGGCATTCAACAGCCTTGGTTGCGCGCGCATAAACGGGCACAGGAAAAATTTCACTAAGCCACACTGCGTCAGCACGGCCATCACATTTGGATTTGCAGCCACTGCCTCATTGGCAGCCTCATGCTCTCTCTCTCTCCAATGAACGTACATCCTGAAACAATCACAAAGAAAAAGGGGGGGAGGTTAGATCTTACATAAGCCATTTTTTCGTTGCGCGGGGGGTAACCCACGGGCTGTCGAGGTGACAGTCGCGGGTACCCGCACGTTGTTTTGACCCTGCGTGCGGGTACCCGCGGGCTGTCTCTGGACAACCCACGGGTTACTAGGGCCGACCTCTTTGAGGTCGACGCCCACCCCCAAACTCAAAATCAAACAATAATTGAAGTATGGAAATGCAAGATGAGGGAGTTTGTACTTACTTGGTCCGAGCAGAAGTCCGTTTGGTCCATTATAGCTCCCGAAATCTTGATCTTTGGAAATTGGGTGCTTTGGGCTCCACAGTCAATTTCCAAATCAGCAATGGTGATAATGAGATGTCAGCTTTTATTTATAGACTTTTTGGCCTCTTTTTGTCACCCTTTTGGCCCCTTTTATCAATTTCTTTATACCAAAAACCATTTTGGGTGGTTCCAGAGTTATATGGGAGGGATTTGATCAGGTATTGGGACATTTTTCATTCAGTTTCAGANAAAAAAAAAAAAAAAAAAAAAATACACATAAGGACGGTCCATAATTTTTTTTTCCAAAAATCAACCTGAGCATATAGGGTAGGATTTCATCCCCACTATTGCATCTCGTTGCCTTTTGTTTTTACGATATAGGATCGATCCCATCCGGTTGTGCCATGGAACCGTCATATCTTCTCTGAAAGTGTCGCAACTGGGTGGTAGAGTTTACCAAAACATGGATTCCCTAGGTAGTTCCTGGTTGCATTATGGTATCCATGCCGTTTCTGACAACATCGTAGGCTCGGGAGTCCACATAGTCTTTCCTGAATAGGAGTTTGAACCTCATTTGCATGGGTCTTTTTCACTCTTTGTCTTACCCTCCGGACTCCCAAAACATAACGGGTCTCCTTTTAAGCCCTTTTCAGACCCTGTAAACATGAAAATATTTCTGAGCGATCTTGTGACCCTTCACGCTCGTTAAACTGAAATTTGAAGTCACGTCTATCCGGCAGTAGTTTACCCCTTTTTCGGTCTGGACGGCCAACTGTACGAACAAAATAATACTCTATCGAATTCTGATTCTTTAGAAGAGTATCCTCAGGTATAATTTTATTCCTTTTTCGGGCCTGAGGGACTAAATTTACGAAAAAGAAACCCCCCTGGAGTCCATAGTTAAGCTCTTTTCAGACTCCCTAAAATTGAAAAGATTTTCGAGTGACCTTATTCTTTCACACTCGTTAAATGGTCCAGAAGAAAATTCATGATGGAGTCCATAGTTAAGATTTTTTCAGACTCCTTAAAATTGAAAAAATAGCCGAGTGACCTTGTCCTTGTCACACTCGTTCAAATGGTTTTGAATTGACGTCTAGTCGGTGCTCGTTTACCCCTTTTTCGAACCGACTAGACTATTGACGAAAAAGGTATCCCAATGGAGTTTCATTTTATGCTTTTTCAGACTCTCTAAACATGAAAAATCACCGAGCTTTCCTTCTCCGGGCTCGTTAAAATTACATCGAAGGACGTTACCATTGTGTGTTCTATCAACTGCATCTGCATCCTTTACCTTTCAACCTAGTAATAGTTTTCCTTTGCGTCTTAACACCTTTGGCCATTGGAGGATTTTTTCCCGAGTATCATTTCCTAGAACATCAGTCTTGTCCTTGTGGCTTGAGCTTGTATGTTTGTTGTGCTCGTTCCTCCATTGTAACATAACATTCATTTATTCTTTTAAAATCATCAAAAAGAACAAAAAAATCAAATATACCCCAAAAAGAGGATGGGAAAAGTATTTTCTTTATTGGCAGCATTATGAGTCGCCCTTGGATAAAGCACATATGTCCGTTTGACTCATCAGACTTTGGGATGTAGTTCGACCTTAGGAAGATTTGCTCGCTATATTGAGTTGTGTCCTCCACCGTTTGGTTACTCTTCCAAACATATGGAGAGTTTGCGTTGCCTCCTGCTTCGTAGACTTATGATTAACAGATATGCTTCCTAAGTCTTATCACTTGTTGTGCTATTGTCCAAGGGAAGTTTGTTACTTAGCCTGAGTCCGCCACTCTGCATTATGTCTCTTGTCTGCATACCCGATCATCCTGAATGTCCAATAAAGTCTTTGTTTGAAATCACTGAAGCCTTCAGTCTGATCATCAATATTATCAAGTCCACAACCGACGAGCCGTCGAAGACCTCTGGGTAGTGCAGTCGTACACTTATATTACACTCCTACCCGAGTTTAGCATATTTTGAAGTTGTTGCTTGAGCTCTGAAGTACAACCATCAGGCCGAATCAGCTTCTGAAAGATGGATACTTTCTATGTATATCTTTCTGATTTTGAGATGTAGCTCCGCTGTGTATTGTTCGCGGCTACTCTTTATAGTTCTTTGACATGGATCTACAGTGTATTTGATTGGTAGCCATGGTTCTGATTTATCCCGAGCATGGGTATGCCCACCTCGGTGAGACATTTGATATTTTTTTGCAGACGGCACCTCCTGATTCCTGATTCCTGGGCTCACTCATTCAACATATCAGTACAGATTGGTAAAGAATTGGTAATGTATTTTGGCCATCAGATTCTCTTCTGGCCTCACACATTAGGGGGCATCTGTTATAACCCTAAATTGCACTATTCATGCTCACCTGGCATCAGGCCAACTCATTGCCCTTCATTGCCAAAGCCATGCTGAACAGACTCTTCAAAAACCTCCTAAAACAAGTAACCCGCGCCCTAGCCTATCACTGGGTGCATTGGAACACTGGCAGGCCTTATACTGCATGCGTTGGAATGCGAGCTGGCCCACTACAACACGCGTTTACCTAACAAAGCAGAAAATCAGGAAAGTTTCCGCCGGGACGAAAAGCTTTGGGTCAGTTAACTGGAACTCCCAGCCATGCATGGCCGAGAGTTCGTCTAAAACCCTATCTCCTTATAGCCTATAAAAGAAGGGGTAGGGGTACTATTCAAAAGAGGAAAATCATAGCAAAGAAACTCTGCCCAATTGCCGAATCCGTTTTGTCCCAACCCTTTAGCCTTTCCTCAAGCTTTAGGAGAATTCAAGCAAAGCAGTTGGAGGACAAAGAAGAGGAGGAGCCCAGGATTAGGATCGAGGAATGGTGGCCGGTCTCTATAATCATTGTAAGTTGGTTCATATTGAGATTAATAAAAAGATACTTTTCCCATCCCAAATACATGAGTCTTATATGTTCTATGTGATTTGTGTTTAATCTCTAACCCTCTAGTAGAACAATATCATGCATGCATAGTTTTGTCTTGATTGCAAGATCACTTTTTGGAAGGAGTAGTAGAAGCAAGGAGATAAAGCTCAATGAAGGATCTACACCAACCGTCGATAAAAAGGTTAGTTGGTTCTTCCCTTGTTTTCTTGTGAAAAAGGGTTTTAGGTTGGGGTAGAAGGTTAAAAGTAGTTTATGAAGGGTCATGATCTACATGCAAGTTTAAGCCCTAGCTTGTCAGTCCGTAGGGTAGAATACCCCACAACAGCTAGTTCCACTGGACTTAAAGGAATTTTTTTGTCTTAATGATGGAAATCACTAGGGTCAGGTACTATCCAAGGTTCATGAGACTTAGGGGTTTCACCGATAGAAGTCGAGATCATATTGATAGAGGCGACAAAAGGAGGAGGAATGGGGAAAGTTCCCATCAACGTTGAATATTTGAGAAGACCCACACCAACATTCTCATACCCAGGAGGTGTTTTTGAAATAAAAGGAATGTTGCTAGTATGTGCATCAACATTAAATAAGGCCAGATGATCAACAGTAACAACCTTTCCTTGGTGCGGGAAACGTACCACATGGAAAAGGGTAGAAACAACTGCATGCATGGAATCAATCTAGATACAACCAAGTAGAAGGTTGTAATCAAGAGGTGCATCAAAGACCTCAACCTCGGCATTAACTGATTTACCCTCTAGCGTAATAGAAAATGAAGGAAGAACACCGTAAGGTTTGAATCTTGTACCATTAAACATTTTAAGAGTATTGTATGACTCGGTCAGAGTAGGAGAGCCAATGGATTTCCAACAAGTAACATACATAACGCAAGTCGAGGATCCTTCATCAATAACGGTCTGACAAATATTCTTGGTTTCTATAACAACTTGGATTTGAAATGATAACTGAGGAGGAAGCCTTGGAACATGATCTTCCAAATAAAATATTATCAAATTAGTATCGGTAGGATCAATTACACCAATATCTTTCAACAATGCCTTTCGTTGAGCAGGACAACTTTGAAAGACTTCGAGAGCTGACATCGCAGAGGGTGCTTGCACAAGGTATTCTACAATACTGTAGTTTCGGGTAGCACATGCGTGAGGATTAAAGGACAACTTTCGAACAATGCCCTTGGGAGGAGGGCGAAGGACTATATCTAGGCTTAGTCGTTCAATATGAAGAGGACCATTTGGAGGTGAAGTTGTTGGAGGAGTTTGAACCAATGGAGGTGGTGTATCATCCACTTTTCTTTCGAACAAGAATAATCTTTGGATCGAGTTGTGATTTCAATATCATTCTTCTTAGAGTCACTAGTACACATAAGAACATAAGAAGTTATAGAGGGAGATGGTTGATCATGAATCACCAATTTCACCTGCTACTGAGAAGGGAAAGGTTGTGACAAGATGACAGGGGTAGAATATGTACTAGTTCATTGGAGGAATTTAGTAACTTCAGCACATCGTGGACAATATTTTGTGTAGTGATCATCACCACAGATAAGGCAAGGATACCGAGGCTTGTATTTGTCCTTATCATCAGTAGGATGGGATTTAGTTTTCTTATATTGTGGATTATTATTTTTATCCTACATATTCTTACCCTTTCCTTTCTTTTTATTTTGATTTTTACTGGTAGGGGTCGATTGAAATGAATTAACGTCAGAAGTTTTACCAGTGGAAGGATTCGTATTAGGAGTATTATGTACAATAGGATTATTGTATTTGGGGTTGGGGTTATTGACTTGTTTAGACTGAGTCTCAATGTGAAAAGCGTCAATCACGCCATCGATAGCATGGGAAACTACCGAAGATGAAGGTGTTGGGGTAGGATTCATAGTCAGATGAGGAGCATCAGGGATAAAGTCATGTAGAGTACATGTTTTTGAATAAACAATATCTAAGTATTGAGCACGACTAATCGCATGCTCTTCAGTGACAACACCACCCATGGAAATGTCACGGGATATTGGGCCAATAAGTGATTTAGCAAACCACTCAGCCAATAACTAGTCAGGAAGAGGAAATTTGATTAAGCGTCGTCTCCTCCTCCATTCATGAATGTGATCAGAAATGTGAGTGCAAGAGGATTGTTCAAAAGAACTCAAAATTTTCGTTCCCGTCTCATAACATATTGGCAACTGGAAATGTGTTAAAAATGCCATGCCTAGAGTATTAAATTCATTGAAGAAACCTTGTGGCAACTCGATGTACCACTTAGTCACCGAACCCGTAAGAGTCAGTTGGAAAAGACGTAATCTTATAGGGTCATGAATCAATGAGATAGATGAGAACCAAATATGGAAATTCATAACATGATTATTCAGGTCCTCTCCAGATCGACCATCAAACTTAGGAGTTTTAGATGGTAGTTTGGCCGGGATGAAAAGCCAGTAAGGAGAGTGCAAAATAGCATCATTCAGAATCCTAGATAAATGCAGTAAATCCAAAGTAGCAAGAAAAGGAAACTGTTGATTCACTTGAGGAAACTGGTAGTTTTGAGGAGGTAATCCTGTAGGTATATTAGTAGGACCATAAGAAATATGCATATAGTTAGACATTCCTGATGGATTCAATTTTGGAGGGTTTGGAGCCGCATAGCCAACATAAGTTGGTTGATTAAGGAATCTGCCTTGAAAATGAGCATTGGACTGCAAATTTGGGACCCAAGCAAGATTCATAAAACCTGGATACGGTTGTATGAGATTAGGGGGTATAAAATAATTAACTTGAGGAGGTTTCCCCCCCGATGGTTGTGGATTCCCTTGGAAAGGGAGATTCCAAGGTTGAGATTGTAACATAGGTACACTTTGGCCATAATATGGGTTATGGCCTCCAACTTGAGATTTCCCCCCAAGTTGAAGTTTCCCCCAAAACCGGGCTTACCCCCCAAGTTGAGGTTGACCTCCAACTTGAGGTTAACCTCCAACAAGAATATGAAAACCAGAAGTGATAATATGGCTAGTGCCTCCAACTTGATTGGAGCCACTAGGACCAAGATGATTAGCTCCTCCAGGCAAGGGTGGAGGAGGAACATACAACCCTTCAGAGATAACCTGGGTAGGTGTAGGAACAAAACCAACATCAACATTGTACCCAGGTGGAACAAAAATATTTGAACCTCCGGTCAAGTTCTGGGTAGGATTAGCAATGCAAGTATTCAAAGCATTATACCCAGGGGGAAGTGAAGGATTTGATCTAGGTGAAAGCGGTGTTCCAATAGGAGCTTGGGATATCACTGGATTTCTAGCAGAAAAAGGCATATCTTGTGAGGCCATGGTAGAGCCAACATACTATAGAGGAAGGATTGAGTGAGAATGAACCAACAATTGGTCCGCAACTATGACGAATTTACTAGTCATACCAGTAAAATGATCTAAAGGCACCATGTAAGTGGTAGACGTCACAAGCGTTTGTGATGTCATAGGTTGATTAGAACTCGTTCCTAGGTTTTCAAAAATATCTTGTCCTAAAGAATGGAGAGGGACATATCTAGGATTGAAAATTCCAGCAGTATGAACCAAGGTTATAAACGATGCACTTTGAAAAAGTGGATCGTCCACACCAGACTCTGTGTTAGGTATAGTAGGTACTTCGTCAACAACAATGTCCCTCGACAAATTAATTTGAGGTAACTGTGGGTCTTGTACCACACTCAACAATGGGCTTACAGGAAGCCTGAATGCTTCCAAAGAGTCATGAATTATGAATGCTTCCAAATAATTCATACTCCCAATTTTAGAGGCTACTTCGTTATTGACTTCTCCCACAGGAGAGCCTTCTGGTGAGTTAGGAAGCAAAGGGACGTAATATTCCAGATTTTCTGGAGGTAGTCCTTGAATCCTACGTGAATGACGAAGGCTTATGTTGGTCGCACCAAATAAAGAATGGAAACAATCTATGGCCAACTAGAGACATAAACAACACTTACTAATAAAATATAGAAATTAGAACAAGAAAAGAAACCTTCTTATTTTGAAGTCACTAGTTGGTGATGAAATCCAACATTGCGAAATCAATACAAGAAGGGGATGGGATAAGCGGGTGGAAAAGTTACGTTGACGACCTGCTTAACGAACTTGTGCCTTGGTGCAAGATCCCACACATAATTGTGGGTATACCCTCCAAGGGTCCCAAGTGAGTTTGGCCAACGTTGATTCTAGGTACCGTGGAGACTTTCCCCTCTACAGTCACCTCGTGTAAAGACCCTAAAGATATATGTCACTAAGCTTACCAATTACTACAATGATGCTTGGGGAAACAGTCGATAATCTGATCCACGTGCAAAGGCAGGGTATCTATCCCGAAATCAATTGGAGAGGCTCCCACACATAATCGTGGGTATACCTTCAAGTGACCCCCAATAATACGCGCAATCTCTACACCAAGACCAACAAATCATAGCGAGTAAGTCTTCCATTCTTAATGCGACCTCAGGTTTGACCCTTTTGTGAGAAGGGCTTCCCAGGACAAAATGTAGCAAGTGGATTTGACACTCTCCCTATCACAAGATGCTATTGTGTGTTTTAATGATTTGGAGAGTGTGCCTTTAAACCTATTCCAAATCCCTATCCTAGATAATTTTTGTGTAAAGAATCCCTAGAAAATAAAAGTTACTAATAAATTTTAATATTACGTTGTGTTTAAAAAAGGTTGTTTCTTACTTATAAAGGATGTGGAGATGAAATTGATGATGATTATGACCTTGACCCAAAACAATGCAATAAGAGATGAATGTGCAATTTTCCAATTCAATGAAATCTAATTGCAGTAGGGAGAAGGTATATTTTTGAAGTACAAAATCTATGAAACACAATTTCTCAATTCTTCAATGAACGGAATTCCAAACAATCGAAAATTACAAAGTTTGACAATTTTTCTCTTATGAATATTTGAATGCAAAAAACATTCGTGTAAAACATTACTTAGAGAAAATGATTTTCAGTTTATTTTCTTAATTCAGATCAGAGATACAAGATAGGGAATGAAATGTAATCCCAGAAAATGAACACACTCACAACCTTGTTCCCAAATCAAACTCATTGTGTATACAAAAATAAAATAGATAAGAAAATTCTTTGTCAATTGCAAAAAAAATATATTCCTTAATCTATAAACAATCTGAAAAGTGATAAAAATCCAAATCTTCAAATAAATCAAATACTCTTCATGAAACAAGCACTCTGGACCAAGATCCAAATATCATGTCCTTGTAACAAAGACCAAAAGAAAAATCTTGCAAAATTACAAAGACAAACTTTCAGTCCCTGAAAACCAATCGAAGGCAAGCTTTAAACTCACAAATCATTCATATATTGGTATCAGAAGTCCACCCCAAGCCATTAAGGAAAAACTGGGTGAAAAAAGGAAATTTGACTCTCCCCAACAAAATCTACAGGAATCGTCGCAGGCTACCTATGGAGCACAGTGCGACGATCTAGTGTCGTTGCATGCTAGTAAGAGAGTACAATGCAATGTCATCACCCTGGCCTAAACCAGCATAGTGCTACATCACAATATCGTTGCAGGATATCTATATGACATAGTGCAACGATCTCTGTAACTAGGAACAAATATGGGAAAAATACAAAATTTTCATTTAACCTGCAAACCCAGGGAGTCCAGATGGATCACCCACAGACTCAGAGAATTAATTTAACTAAAGGAAGGTGGGATAAAGGCTAGTAAGAGAAAAAAACCAAAAAATGAGTCGTATCCACAATATGGTCGCCAATTTTGTTGTTGGACTAATCGGTAAGTGTGGACACAAACAGATCTCCCTAGTACCACCCGGAAGTAGAAAAAAACAAAACAGAATATAGACCTTTCCATAGGCTCTAATTATTGAATTTACTAGTTAACAAGGGATGGGAAACATACCGTTTAAATGTCTCTTCCACTTGTCATTTTCATTATAGCTCCATTCCGATGCTCCAAAGATATTGAATATGTAAAGGAGCACAAGCCAACCAAAGTGAAATAAATAAAGAATACTCAACATGAACCTATGTATGTGATCAAGGAATCATACAATAAAACAAGAATGGTTTTATTGGAAAGAAACACATTACTGCATCATATTAATAGAAAGTGGAGAATAAAACCAAAGGCTTGATGTCGCAAGGTCCCCTTTCAATGGTCCTTTTCTCTAACACACACACCTTTGCTCCAAATCCCTTGAATGAAGAAGATCCACCATGTAGCTTGTAGAACTAAAGCAAAGCTCTCAAGAATGATCTGAGGCATAATTTATCCATACAAATCTTAGCATATTCAACCTTATCCCTTTCCATTAGAGATCCCTCCTTATCTAAGGTGAAGGAGAGATGTATGAGGATATTAGGATGATCCCACCAAACCAGAAAAGATAGTAGGATCCAAACCGTTCAGAGGCCACCTGATATTCTAGAAGATACCCTTCTACAACTTTCATGAAGCTTGAATTTTCTTTATCCTTTTGGCATCGTCACACCCTAGCTATAGTGTAGCCTATGAATATTTCACAATACAACTCTAGAGAAGGGGGTGATGATAAGGCATCATCAGACCTTATGCATCTTGCAGCCTATGACGACCTTCCTTAATATGGTTTTTGAGAATGGAAAGCCAGTCACTTTCCTCATGGAGAAAGACTCGTTTATACTTTCATGGGAACATGAACACATGTTATCATTAGATCATGGGGGTGACAAAAATAATGTGTAACACATGCGCGCTTTGTTGACGATGCTCCTACATCAAGTAGTTGATGGGAACTCATCCAATTTGATTCGAAGGGGTTAATGGTAACTCCTTTGATTTGTTTAGAAGGATTTGATGGGAACTACTATGATTTACTTCGGTGGAGTTAATGGGAACTCCTCTGATTTTCTTCAGAGGAGTTTGAATGAACTCCTATGATTTTCCTCATAGGAGTTAATGGGAAGTCCTCTAATTTTCTTTGGAGGAGTTAATGGGAACTCCTTTGATTTGTTTAAGAGGAGTTTGTGGGAACTCTTCCGATTTGTTTAAGAGGAGTTTGTGGGAACTCCTTTGATTTGTTTCAAAGGAGTAAATGGGAAATCCTATGATTTTCTTTGAAATAGTTGAAAAACCTCTTCCGGTTTGTTTTGGAGGGTTTTGAATGAACTCCTCTGGTGTAAACCGATTGATTTTGTATGATATTGGAGCACTTTGAAGGAACTTTAGGAGGAGTCTGAAGGAAATTTCAGAGGAGTTTGTGGGAAATCCTCTGACATGAACCAAAGCTCATCAAAGGAACTCCTTCGATGTATTTCAGAGAAGTTTCCAACAAATCAACCTTCATTGGAAGAAAAAATCGAAAAAAAATCTAAGTGTTCTTTTATCGGTAAGAAACAACAAGAGTTTGAGTTTGAAAGTCCATAAATTTCTCATACGATGTTTGATTGAGGTGTCATGTTTTGCAACACAGAGAGAATATAGAAACAATTCTATCAAGATAATTGAACATGTTATTCAAGCATATGAGTGGATCCATTTTTAATGATGACCACGGTTAATGGGGCTTTCTTGGCAGGAACTCCTTGACGATCCTTTTGGCACTTCTCGACCTCATATTTTGATGTCGATACTTTTTTTGGAAACGTAATCGTGTAGTTTGTACAATAGGCCTATTTTGGTGGTGAAATACACTTTGAAGAATGCCCAAAATTGTGCTCAAAGCCATTTTTTAATGGAAGCATGGATCTCATTCTTGTTGCTTCTTTGTTCGAATCCAATTTCGTCAGTCCATGTGTCATCTGTGTTGTATAGGATTTTATTTTATGCATTGAAATTGAGATAACGTGTCAGTAGCACATAAATATAAACTTGTGAAAATAGTCAACTGATGTTCAGGATGCTTAACACTGTTTAGGAGCTGGGAGGACTGATTTGCCTATGAGATGCAATTCATGGCTAGTGTGAGTCTCATATATGTTGTAGTTAACTTACATAATGATAGAAAACACTTTCATGATCATGGTTAGTTATAAAATTGAGAAGGCATAAGACGTGCATGCTAGTATCATGTGTGTAATGAAAATTGTTGGTGACACAAACATGTTTAATTATGCTTGCAACATAATGTAGATTAAGAAAGATAAGGCTATCATTCATTAGTTATTTGGTAAAGCATGGAATATTTAATCATTGGGAATTATAAGAACCTGACTAATGGGTGCAATGTGATGGAGTTGAGTCAGAGAGTTTCAAGCATGAATAATTGCTATAAATGGTAAAGTACGGAGAGTGGGAAGAGAGGTTTGAGATTTTCCATTTGCATGAGAGAGAATGAGAGGCTTTTTAGTATAAAATTTTAGAAGGGGGGGCCAATTTATTCTCTTAGGGAAAGGATAAGAGTATAAATTAGGGAGGGTGTTGTGTGTGTACAACACCATCCTAGATAAACTAGGAAAAACAGTGTAGTGGATGGCTTTCTGTATGTAATAATATCTAATGAAAATGAACCTCTAGTAGAAGATTGTTTTTTGGATGAATATCTCTTTGAATTATCTACTAAATCACCTAGGTTTGTAGATATTGTTAACTTTTTTGTTGCAAGAAAGATTTTGCATCATCCAAGTCATAAAGAATGACAAAGTATAGTCAAGAAAAGTGAAATATTTTCATGGATTTATGGGTTCCTCTTATACATGGGGCTTGATTTGATTATCAGAAGATGTGTATGAGAGGAAGACGTACATGAGATACTAAAAGTATTCCATGATGGGCCATGTGGGGGCCATTTCGCAGATAAAAGGACTGGGTACAAGGCACTCCATCAGGTGTATTATTGGCCCACACTTTTTAGAGACCAAATACTATGTGAAGGGGTGTGACATCTGTCAGCACATGGGTAGAATTGTACAAACAGATGAAATGTTGCTACAACCATAGATAGAGTTAGATCCTTTTGAAAAATGGGCCATTGATTTTGTGGGACCATTAAATCCCTCTTCATGTCAGCACTTTTACATCCTCGTATACATAGACTATTTTACAAAATGGATGGACGAAAAATAACTTCCAACAACAACCGAAGAGGCATTGGTAGAGTTTCTCCATGAAGATATATTTGTAAGGTTCAAAATACCATGAGACATAGTGATCGAAGGAGGAACTTAGCTCACATCACGACTCGTCAGAGATCTAATGGAAAAATACAAGATCAAACACAATGTAAAAACACCATACCTCCCATAGGAAAATGATCAACTATAAGGGACTAATAATATCCTTGAGTCCATTATCACTAAAAATGTCAGACTACACTTCAAGGATTGGGTAGATAGACTCCATGAAGCTTTATGGGCCTACATAACCACCTCGAGAACTACTATAGGATGCACACCTTATGAGTTAGTATATGGAAAAATAGTACTACTTCCCATTGAAATAGAAATCCAAACACTTAGGATATCAATACAACTTGGGTTGGACCTATTAGAGGCTCAGAAACAAATATTGCTTCAAATTAACTAGTTGAACGAGCTAGGAAAATATGCCCTACACTAAGCCACAGTGATACAACACCAAATGGACATTTGTAATGATAAGTTTATCAAGAAAAATAAGTTCAAAGCTAGAGACTAGGAATTATTATTTAATTTCATGTTCAAGGACCTCATAGGAAAATTCTGCACCAGATGGCTCAGTCCATATGATATTGATATAGTATATGAAATCAAGGCCATCAAACTACTACCATAGACGAAGAAATAACTCATGTAATGGATAATGGACTTAGAATTCACTTATACCATTTGTTGAACAACTAAGAGGGGGGGGTGAATCAGTTGTCACCGTGCTTAAAAAATTATGCTTCTTTTAAAATATTTACAAGGCACTCAATGATGATCACAATAATGTAGGGAAATGAACAATGGCACATTCAACATTAGTCACATATATGAGAAACATAGAGACAGATATTTCCCAAGGAAACCCATATAGGGTAAAAACCTCTTCTTCTTTATATGATAAGTATTATTTACATTCTTTACATTATCATACATTTGAGCACCAACTCATTGTGAGGCTACAACCTCTGTTTTGCAAGATGCAAATTGCTGAGAGCACCAACTCTCTGTTTTTCTCTAGTACCCACTAGAAGGAAGCACCAACTCCCTGGTTTCTTTAGCACCAACTAGAAGGAAGCACCAACTCTCTGGTTACTCTAGCACCAACTAGAAGGAAGCACCAACTCCCTGTGTTCAAGCCCCCACTTGAACCTCTGAGGACACCAGTCCTCCCTAGCACCTCCCAACCACCTTGGATTATGAATATGAAATACTGAAACCTATTACAGTGATATAGTGTTCAATAACATCTTATGAGTCTCATCATTGTTCTGCAAGATTTTGCTACTTAGACTTCCTCGCTGTCTTCCAGCATGCATCCGCTGCCCATTCTGCTCTTCTTCTTTTATGATCTGTGCACCATATCCATGTTCTTCTTTTGTTATTTTTAGCTGCTATACTCTCATCCTTCTTCATGCTTGAATCACCTTCAACAACATCCACAACAACAACAACTCCATCTCTTCTCTATACTATGTATTTATAGATTGTGTGCACCTTGTGCATGCAATTCATGCAATACCTCTGCATACTCACACCACGTTGATATCCTCCACAACTCGAGTTCTCTATCTGATCATCATTGTGATTCTTTAGCTTCTCTATCCATTTTCCACTCATTCAACATCATTGAATGTTATGCTGAGATTCCTCAGCCTCTCTGGCAGTTGAGACTCTTCATCTTCTCTGTGACAGTCGCGATCACCTTCTCTATTCCAGTTACAAGCTTCAATGGTCATCCAACTGTCAATCGCCTCCATGAGCATCTTCATCCCTCTTGAAGATTCCCAGATACTCTTCATCTCCTCTATCAATCACCCCGAAGTGTCTTCGAGTCCTCTAGCAGAAACCATCAGTGGTTTCTGGCAGTTACACTGTGACATGCAACAGTAGCCCTCCGATTATGCTCAGATTCATCTACACTGTTGGATTAGCTGTGACTTATGCATTTCACACTTTCGCAATTCGGAGATTCTATGATAAGATATCTTGAATCTTCATGTTGCGAGCTCCAAAAAGGAGCTTGGTTGTTGTATCTCCCTCCTCTACATGACCACAGGCGGTGACCACCGATTATAGTGATGTTTCACCTTTTCGGTGTTTAGGCATTCGTATGATCTCATGTTTTGACACTCCTAGACGCGATCCTCGAAATTTCAAGGTGGAGATTATCTGCACTAGGTCCTTCCTCCACGTGACCATGGCTATGACCAAGCGCTTATGCATAAAGTGCTTTTGCGATTTCGAATTTCGTGAATCTGGAGATGAGGCATCTTGACTCTCCAAGTCGCGATCCCCGAAATGCTGAAAAGAAGCTTATTTGAATTGACTCCTTCCCTTCTTGTGACCACCGACGGTGACCATAGGCTACGCCAAAAGGTGCTTCATGAGTTTTATAAACCTCATCTAATCGATAATTGAAATCTCCATAGATCCGACGGTCCAGATCTTATCGCGATCTCGCATCTTGCGAGTTTCCACACCATGCTCCGTTGACTCCAAGTCAGTGACTTATCCAATGGTTCGACGGTCCAGATATGATCTTGATCTGATGGCTGCGATTAAATCATGATTTCGCTTATCGCCATTTCAATGGTTATGTTTCTTGCCTCTCCAAGTCACAAGTCGCAAAGCTCCAAGATGGAGTTGGATCAACGGTCTAGAACAAACCTCGATCTAATGGATGAGATTGTTTCATGATTTCACTGCTTCGTTGCGATTTCGACACTTCACTATTTCGTTGTCCTTGCCATCATTGTTCTTTGCCATCGATGATATTTTCCATCTCTTTTCTTTGCCATCGCTGATATTTTCCATTGCTAATCTTTGTCATTGTTGATCTTTGCCATCGTTGTTCTTGTCATCGCTGATCTTTTCCATCGTTGTTCTTGTCATCGCTGATCTTTGCCATCACTATTCTTGTCATCGCTGATCTTTGCCATCGTTGTTCTTGTCATCACTGATCTTTTCCATCGTTGTTCTTGCCATCAATGACAAGCTTACTCCCAACTATAAACCTAATCTTACTCCCAACTGTAAACCTTCCAACACCATTGACCCCTATCAAAGGAATCCTTTCTTAGGAAGATTGCAAATGGATGGCCTGGCAGTGATTTGGAACTTGTTTAGGAAGAAAAAGTCCCAACTTCATAGTTTTTGTTTCTTCTTAAAAAAAATGTGAAAACCATCCTAGGTGGCGCATTAAAAAAAAAAATTGTAATAAGCAAGAAGGGAACTTCACGGTTTCATGATGGTGTTTCAGGATCCTTCTCAACAAATTATAATAAAACCTTGATTTTTTTCTAATAATTTTTTTCAGGATATGCAGGGGATAACTATGTTGTTGTAACTCATGTGGCTACAATTCGTCTTGATGCAACTCCAGTTGCTGCAAATATTTTTTCTTCAATTCCCATTGCTACATTTCCTATTGCTACAACTCCAATTGTTGCAACTTCGGTTGTTGTGATTCACGTTGCCACAATTCCCTTTGATGTGATTCATGTTGCTGTAACTCTTTTTTCCTTAACTCCCTTCTCCAAAACAATTCTTGTTGTCGTAATTCCCTTTCTTGCAATGCATGTTATTGCAACTCCCTTAACCACAACCATCCCCTTTGTTGCAATTATCATTGCTACAACTATTCTCCTTGTTTCAATCTTCGTTGCTCAACCTCCCATTTTGTTTCCATTTCAACAAATCCACTTTCATCTTTGCTTCATTTCCAAAATCCTTCCCCTCTCATTTTCGTTTCTACAACTCCACTTGTATCCCCGTTTCATTTCCCAAATCCATCCCCTCACATATTTGTTGTTGCAGCTTCATTTCTACAACTCATGTTTCCGCATCGCCACTTTCATATTCACTTTATTTTTTACAATCCCTCCCCACACCTTTCGCCAACACTGCAATTCCTATCTACACAATGGAGGCTGCATTAACAGTTGTTGCAATTTCCCTTGTTGCAACTCTTAGTGTTTCATCTTCATCGCCGCAACTCTCATTGTTGTGAGTATGCTAGCAACTTTCACTTTGTGAGTCTCATCGTTACTGCACTTCTAGATGATAGAACTAGCACTACCAATGCTACAATTCCAGTTAAGAGTGTTGATGTGACTCTGTCTTCATTCACCGCAATGCCATCAACATCATACTTGTATAGGCTCCACCTGAGGTAAGAAGTGGCAGGTACGAGTTCCAATAAGAATTTGTAATGAATACTTTTTATGGCATGTGTATATTATCATTCTTCCATAGCCACCACCTTACACCATCATTGTTATATCTGTGATTTTCACCTTCATACCCACCACCATTGGTGCAATTCTAAATTCTCCATTGGATTAACATGAATCTCCCCTGCAAACAAAATAAATCAAAATTATTTGGAGGAAGGAACCATGGGAGGTTCAATAATATGCATGGAACCTATCAAACCTCTCTTACTTGAGATCTATGACAATATTGGACTGATTCTAGAAAAAATTGGTTGGATGGAATACGTGCTACACCTACAAGGATATGACGATGAGGTAGCTCTGTAATTTTCCTTGAATTACAGAGTTGAACACTCCACGATAGCTAGTGCCGAGATATAATTCATTAAATAAACACTAGCTGAAGTCACCAATTTACCAAGGAAAGGTGAGAGATGGTACACCAAAAGAAATTACCATCCAGAAGTTCTAAGGAAATTCCTCGAGCTTAGAGAGAATTTAGTGAAGAAGGGAATATAATTTGAATGTCGATCTTTTCCACACCCTTGGGAAGATGTGGCCATTTTCATGTAGTCATATTTCAATTGTGAAGTTCATTATGGACTTGTCTATGTTCAACATATCAGACTGCTCGATCATATCTGACACCAATGATCAATTAACATGTCATACTTATTGTTCCAGATGCTACAAACAATGGAAACACTCGTTCAAAGAGAAAAGAACCCCGAAGAGGTCATATTACACCATGGTTGTAATGTCCCTAGGTTGAAACCCAACTGTACATATAAATATAAATGAACATATAGGCTGGTGAGACATGATATTTTGGGCCAGAAGTGCCTTTGTTATAATACTGAGTTCTATTCCCAGTTGTAAATGTAAAAATGTTTTATAGACTGGTGAGCTAGGTTGTTATAGGCCAGAAGGCTTATGTGATTCTTAGGTTGGAGATCCTAGATGATAAAGGCCAATGAGCCTATTATTGTAATATGTAAACACTCATATTAGTAATGAAAACACACCATTGTTGTTGACCAACCATGTAAAAGAGTATGGGGGGATAAACTCCACTAGAAAGGGAAAGGGGGATAAGAGTCTATGAAGGGGATAAGGTAGGGGGCTTAATTCCAATGGACTATTATATTAGTATTCCTTAAATATAAAGTAATGGAAATGAATATATCCTAAGTTTCTAAAGTAGGGACAAGGGAGTTCCTTGGGTGCCAAGTGTCTTAAAGGACACAATCATATATATATATATATATATATATATATA
>ML785120.1:141333-157258 GCA_009831015.1 Picea engelmannii | reverse complement strand
TGGGGGAGATATTTTCAATATTGTTCATGGAAGGAGTTGTGAATCATACCTTATGATAATGGACTGCAACAAGAAACATGTACATGTACTGGTTAGCTCAGGAGTTGAATTGAAGAAGCGGGTTGTCAGGCTAGTAGGATTGAAGAAGTGGGTTGTCAGGCCCATAGGAATGAAGAAGATGGTTGTCAGGCCTGAGAGAATTCTCTCCAGGTGAGATAACTACTGAGAATTGGTTTCCCAAGGTGCCAAATTGCAGCTACAGGGATCTGAGACTTCCTTTTCGGCCTATTGCTGAAGCCCCAAAAGGAAAGTGGGGTAGTTGAAGGACTGTTGAGCAGAGAAGGGGTACACTTCCTAGGGTGGGACAAGCATGTGGGGAATGAGAGACTATATGCTGTTAGTTTGAGTTGGCACTTGTGTCTGATTTTGTATGTTGTTAGAGAGACCTTAGGTTGGTTAGAAACCATTTACCCAGGTGGAGTTTAGCCCCATCTTGGGGTTGGTCCACTGTTGATATTATGAACAGTGTGGTCTATGGATGGTAGGAACGTGGAAGGTCTACATGTAGTTGGTGTTTATTTCCTGAGATAAGCGTCTTTCATGTGCTTATTTCTATTACTATGTGTGTGACATTATGAGTTTTATTTCATGGAATATCTGTTGTTAAATTCTATATATGAATTGTTATTGTTTCATGCATGTTGTTATTATTTTATCTTAACTCTGTTCATGTGAAAAATAGTTCTATTGAGTTAAATGGTATCATAAATTCAGAATTTTGATGTGGCATGTCCTAGCTCGGGGTTGGGAATGTTACAAGACAATTTTTGTTGAGTCCTTGATAATGGGGATGTTACAAATTGGTATCTGAGCTATTAAAGAGAGAGTTTTTGTGTGACGTGGCCCAACTTGGGTGGTTGGGTACATTACAAATTGGTCTCAGATCCCCAGGTTTCAATACTAAGCCTGCATGGGCCATTTAGAAGAGAACATAAGTAAAATTAAAGAGTTTTCAAGCGATTTGTCTAACGAAATGTCAAGAAGATTTCATTTGCAAATTGTTTGACAAAATAGTTACGGTGTTTCCGTGGTGAAATCAGGAACATCTAGGTGAAATTGCGCCAAAGATGCAATTTATGTTATTAAAATTCATGGGGAATTTGGTCCAAGGATGCATTTTTTCTGATTTTAATATCTTTCTGAGCAAATTCAAACTTGTAAATTGGTTGAGTTTGAATTCAACATAAGGCTATGGCTGACTAAGTGAAAATGGTTAAATAAATTTCCCAATTCGCTAAGGAATTGAAGAAACATTCATGCCACAAATGTCAACCGATTGTGAACACAAGTATTTGGTGACTCTATATGTTGATTTTGTGTTAATGGAGTGAAATTGAATAAATTTAATGGTTGTAGAGCGACCATGGTGAAATTAGATGAAATTGGGAAAAGACCCATTTTCCTGCAGATAAATAATGACAAATTTGAAGTGAAAGATTCGAATTTGAAAAGAAGCAAACACATGTTTATGTACATGGATTGATTTTATTGTATTGGGCTTAGTCACAAATCTCTATTGACGACCCAAGAAGGAATTTGAGTTTTGGGTGAATTTGAGCATTTTTGGAATTTTGGAAAATAGGATAAATTGGAAAAAGTTCGGTATTTGATGTGGTAGCGAATGACATGTACTACCATGGTGGAAGGTACACAGAGGTAGGGAAGTAAAAATGACTAAGTTTTGGGACTTCTTGGATGGACTTATGAAAAGAAGGATTATGATTCCGTGAGTCTGCAAAGATGGAAAAATGACTAAGTGTTCGGCCTTTTTGGATAGACTTATGAAAAGAAGGATTATGAGTTCGTGAGTCCACAAGTCCGAAAAGATGGAAAAATGACTAAGTGTTGGGACTTCTTGGACGAACTTATGAAAATAAGGTTTATGTGTCTGTGAGTCTGCAAGTCCGCAAAGATGGAAAAATGACTAACTGTTGGGACTTCTCGAACGTACTTATGAAAAGAATGATTATGAGTCCATTAGTCTGCAAGTCTGAGAAGATGGAAAAATGACTAAGTGTTGGGACTTCTTGGACGAACTTATGAAAATAAGGATTATGAGTCCATGAGTCCGCAAGTTCGTAAAGATGGAAAAATGACTAAGTGTTTGGAATTCTCAGACGAACTTATGAAAAGAAGGATTATGACTCCTTGAGTCTATAAGTCCACATAGATGGAAAAATGACTAAGTGTTGGGACTTCTCAGACAGACTTATGAAAAGAAGGATTATGAGTCCATGAGTCTGCAAGTCTGCAAAGATGGAAAATGACTAAGTGTTGGGACTTCTCAGACAAACTTATGAAAAGAAGGATTATGAGTCTGTGATTCCACAAGTCCGCAAATATGGAAAAATGACTAAGTGTTGGGACTTCTCGGATGATCTTATGAAAATAAGGCTTATGAGTATGTGAGCCCACAAGTCCATGAAGATGGAAACATGACTAAGTGTTGGAATTATGTCTTCGTGAGTCCACGAGTCCACAAAGATGAAAATGGTTAAGTATGGGGACTCTTCAGACGAACTTATGAAAGGGAGAGTTATGCTTTTGTGAGTCCGTGAGTCCACAAAGATGAAAATGGTTAAGTATGGGAACTATTCATATGGACTTATGAAAGGGAGAGTTATGCTTATGTGAGTCCATGATTTTGTGATTCTATGAGTTCGCAAATATGAAAATGGTTAAGTATGGGGACTCTTCGGACAGACTTATGAAAGGGAGAGTTATGCTTCTAGTTGAAACATTATCACCACAAATTTCAAAATCATGGAAGATGCGCATGGGGTTTACAACCATGAAGATGAGATCATAGGAATGAAGATGAGACCATGGTAGTGTGGAGAGATAGTTTTCATAACAGGTGAGAGGATTGATATTTTGGCAGAGGTACTTAAGGAAAGAGCACTATGATGAGAATATTTCACAATATTATCGAAGTCCAAAACTAAAGAATGATAAGGTAAGAGTCTATATGCATCCATGAATACTTGAGAACCAAAGAAGAAAAAACAATTTATGGGTGAAGGAAATTACTACAAGAAATCCATTGATTCTAATTAGAGTGGAATCAAGGAACACAAGGGAAATATTTACTAGTTGAAGTAGTGAAGATCCATTTTCCATAAAGGGTTCCAATATACACATAAGGTAATACATCATGGGAAGGGATATTCTCAAAACAATTATCTGTCATGATGCTAGTTTTCTGATAAAGAAAGACAAAAGGTGTACTTGGAGATAAAGGAAACATTTCCAAGGATCAGTCCTATAGTTTTGGGATAGCACCCCCCATGATGGTTATCATAGTAGCATAGTGGAAGCATGGTTGTATGGAAAAACTTCAGAGTGAAGTAATGTGGGCGTGTGCATACTAAAGAAGTGCCAACATGTGCATAAACAATGCATTATGTATAGATTGGATCCAAAAAATGCAATCATGTTCTAAGGAAGGGTTTTTCCATACAGGGAAGAAAGATTCTAGGATGGATTCATGTCCTTGAACATATTATGATAATGAAAACAAGGTTTCTGAAGGGAAAACAATAAGGAACCATGAATAAGAAAATGATTATATGCTTGGTATAGAATGCAAAAGAAATAAAATCTAAGGAGAATCTATATCAAGTGGAATAGAGCCATAAGAGACATTCCAGGGGTGGAAAGTATCATTGGAATATATGATGGAAAGTAAGAGTGATGCTAACTATTTCCAGTTAATTCTATGCAGGTGGAAAACAAGAAATTGGGTAGCATTGCAACATGTTGAAATTGACTATGAAAGTCAAGTTAAAACCAAATGTCCAAGAAAGGAGAAAAGATTGGTTCAAGAAACCACAAGTGTTGAAGTGTTCATTCAAGGAAAGGATGAACCGGTTTGGTCCAAAAAAGTAAATGGAGGTTGAGAATATATTAAATTCAATAAGAGAGCATGAAGAAAATGTAATTTGATTATATATGTGTTTGGTCAAATGGATCCATGAACTAGTTTAATGCTGAAATTAATATCAACATAGTATGTGGCCAGAAAAGCAAAGGTAGGCAAGAGTGGATTGGCTAGAAAAGGGCTCAGGTTAGAAATAATCATGTGTAGTGATTATAGTGAGAGCACAAAAGGGATGCTAGAATCCAATGAGACTTGGGGACAACCATGAACAATAAGGAAATAGAGAATTATTTCATGATTTCAAGTGTTGCTACTAATATTTTTGTAGATGGAAGGAAGCAACAAAAAGCTAGAGTGTTGATTATAAGAGTGATAAAAGAGGCATGTGAGCTTCTACTGTTATCAACTAATCATGTAGCCTCAAATTTATTTAATGGAAGCTAGCAAGGTATTTATTTTATAAATTTATGTTGCATAATGTTTTAAGGGAATGCGGGTAAGAATTCCCCCAGCCAAAGTTATTTTTATAAAATCACATTATTGTATTATTTGAATGCCTTAATGGGAATAAGATACCACTAGGTGTGGTAAATGTGGCAGGCCTATAATAATTATCAAAGCTTCTTAGCGTTTGAATGCACATAATGACATAGTAACATGTCATGTTAATTTGGTTCTAAGGTAATAACCAAAGTAATAAAGGGTATGACACTCTTATAGGAATGAATGCCAGAAAAGATAGTCATGTATGAGACCATGACATGGGTGGTTATGGAAAGACTTAGTTATGGAAAGGATATGTACCAAAAAAATATCCAATGAACTTCCTATTTCTAAATAATGTGTGTACTGCAACCTTTTTTCTAACACTAATGAACACCACATAATTATATTGTTGGTGTAGTGTTCGGGTCGAAAAGGAAGGTATCCAACTAGTTGAGCAGGAAATAGGAAGTGTATGGAAAACATGTCAAGGCATTGGAAATACTTTCCAATTTACCAATGGTGAGATACATGACTTAGATATAGAGCATTCTGAAAATAAATGAAAAGGTGCATTGAATATATATGCATTGAGAGTTTCACTCATGCATATTAAGTGGTAAAGTTTCACTTATGCATGTATAATTGTTATACTTGAATGCATTTGTTGAATGCATTTTGTGAATGCATGCATATACATTATTTAATGGAAATAATTATACTAACAACCAAAATGTTACAACTAATACTAACTCATGGAGTTGAGAACATTTCAAGAGCTGTTAGACATTGCAACATGAAATTTTCATTTCAAGTAGTCACATGAGCATTGACTACAATAATTTTATGTTTAGGAAACAGAGTAATAATTTCTAGGAAAAGGAAAGTATAATTGTTGAAAATTCCTATGAAAATAATGATAATTCATACTATTTAATAAACAGTTTGATTGTTGTGATTGAATTGTTAAGCGTGGACAATTCTAATATCACTTTGTAAGCATTTGGTACATATTACAATGAAAGTATATTTTATAGGAAATACTGATATTTTGTTGGTTGAATGCAATATGGAAGCATTGCAAGAAAATTGGTATTTAATATGGTGTTTCTGAAAGCCATAAGAAATACTTCATCCTACTATTGCGACAACCACAAAAATTATGAGATAGAATCTCATATTTTGGAGAAAAATGAGATAATATTGATTAAAGTTGGAATTATTGGGAAGACCAACTACTTTGGGAGACATTGGATCCCTATAAATGTAGAACCTTGGTGGGGATCTAGTAATGAGTTGGTTCTCTCCTTGTGTGTGAAATCCTTTGAAAGATGGATCATTGAAGGAATGTGTAGCAGTGAAGGGATACTTGAGCCTGAAAGGGTGAGTGAAAAAAGGAAGAGGCAACTCAGGGATTCTTATGGCATGATAGCTATAATCATGAGGGTGTGTCAAATGAAACAATGAGCTAAATTATTTTCTAAGGAAGCTCTATAGAATAGAGAAAATGACTTCCATTTACTTTATGAATATGTGAATTGGTTCTTGGAATGTAGAGCACCAAGAAGACAACAAGCTTCCAATAGCAAAGCATTGGAGATTTTTGAAGAATTTTGAATTGTACATGGTATACCCAAGACCATTGTGACTAGCAAAGATCCAAAATTTACATCAAATGTTTGGAAGGGATTATTCAAAGGATTTGTGAACAATCTGAATTTTAGCACAACCTATCATCCAAAATTATATGGGAAAACAGAGAGAGTAAATCAAGTGATTGATTGAAGATATGTTGAGGATGTATGTGATGGATAAACCATATAAATGGGAGGATTACTTGCATTTGGTGGAATTTTATTATAACAATGGTTATCAAGAATCCCTAAAGATGAACCCATTTGAATCTTTGTATGGAAGAAAGTGCAACACACTGGTAAGCTAGGACAACCCTGCAGACATAATAGTATTTGAGCTAAAATCACTTTGGGAAATGGAAGAGAAAATGATGAAAAAAAAATAGAATTTAAAGGCTTCCCAAGATCGAAAAAAAATCTATACTGATAAGGGAAGAACCCATAGACAATTTAAAGTGGGTGATCATGTGTTCTTAAAAGTAAAGGCCAACAGAAGTTCCCTAGGGTTGGGAAATTGTTCAAATCTAGCAACTCATTATTGTGGGCCATTTGAAATCCTGGAAAGGATTGGGCCTGCAACATACATGATTGCCTTACCTACATCAATGTGTACTCATAATGTATTCCATGTATAATTTCTTAAAAAGTACGTACCTGATTCTAATAATTTCATTGATTTGAATGTGATTCTAGTGGAACAAGAAGGCAAATTTCAAGTGCATTCGATGTGCATATTGGACCGGAATACCAAGGAGCTCCCGAATCGATTCGTAGGGATAGTAAAGGTCCAATGGAATTGGTACAGTCCAGAGGATTCAACCTGGGAGAATGAAGACACTATGAGGATAGAGTAACTGTATATTTTTGAAAACTATTAAAGTTTTGATTGTATGGGTGTATATACTACACTAAGGAAAATGCATAAATAAGGGGGAGCAGAATGTAATGTCCCCAGACTGAATCCCAACTATACATATAAATGTAAATGAACATGTAGGCTAGTGAGCTGAGATATTTTGTTCTATAAGTTCCTGTGTTATAATACCCAGGTCTATTCCTAGTTGTAAATGTAAAAATGTTTTATAGGCTAGTGAGCCAGGTTGTTATAGGCCATAAGGCTTATGTGATTATTAGACTGGAGATCCTAGATGCTAAAGGCTAGTGAACCTATTATTGTAATATGTAAACAATCATAATATTAATGAAAAAACAACACTGCTACATACCAACCATGTAAAAGAGTATGGAGGGATAAAATCCACTAGAAATGGAAAAGAGGATAAGATTCTAGGAAGGGAATAAGCTAGGGGGCTTAATTCCAACGGAATATTATATTATTATTCCTTAAAGCTAAAGTAATGGATGTGAATATATCCTAAGTTAATGAATTAGAGAAAAGGGAGTTCCTTGGGTGCCAAGTGTCTTAAAGGACAAGAACAAATATATATTTGTGGGTATAGTGGAATGGGGAGATCTTTTGGGTATTTTTCACAGAAGGAGCTATGAATAGTACCTTATGGTACTCAACTGCAATGGGAAACCTATACCTGTACTGGTTATCTCGAGAGTTGAATTGAAGAAGAGGGTTGTCAGGCCCGTAGGATTGAAGAAGTGGGTTGTGAGATTCATAGGACTGAAGAAGCGGGTTGTCAGGCCCAAGAGAATTCTCTCCAGGTGAGAGAACTGTTGGGAATTTATTTCCAAAGGTGACAAATTGTAGCTATAGGGATCTGATACTTCATGTTTGACTTGTTGTTGAAGCCCTCAAAGGGAAGTAGGGAAAGAAAAGGACTGTTGAACAGAGAAGGGGCACACTTCCTGGGGTGGGACATGCATGTGGGGAATGCGAGACTGTAGGTTGTTAGTTTGAGTTGGCACATGTGTCTGAGTTTGTATGATGCTAAAGAGACCTTATCCTGGTTAGAAACCTTTTACCTTGTGGATTTTATCCCAAGCTCGGGGGTGACCCGCTGCTGCAATTATTAGTAGTGTGGTATATGGTTGGGAGGAACATGGAAGGTATACATTTAGTTGGTTTTATTTCCTAAGACAAGTGTTTTTCATGTGCTTATTTCAATTATTGTGTGTGTCATTATGAATTTTCTGTCATGGAATCTCTATTGTTAAATTCTATATATGAATTTTTATTGTTGCATGCATGTTCTTATTATTTTTGCTTAACTCTATTCATGTGAAGCGCAGTTCTATTGAATTAAATGGTATCAAAAATTCAGAAATTTTATGTGGCATGGCAAAGCTCGGGGTTGGGAATGTTACAAGAAAATTTTTGTTGAGTCCCTGATAGTGGGGATGTTACAAATTTGTATCAGAGATGTTAAAGAGAGAGATTTTCTATGACGTGGCCCAAATTGGATGGTTGGGTACATTACAATGGCCTTATCAAGATCTTGGTGGAACATGCACTACACAAGTAAGGTCACACATGGAATAACATTGTTTGACCACCTATTATACTCACCAAGAGTGAATTGTCTACACTTCAAGCATCCCAATAGAAAACACCTCCACTTCTAGCACCGAAAGGGACCACGGTTGCAAATCCTCTGCTAGGTAACAGTACTACGGATACGAAAAACACAACTACTACAAATCCTCCACAAAAGAAATCTAAAATGTTAGCTAGGAAAAGGGACCAAACTGTTGTGACTCCAAAAAAGGAAGGTATGGAAAACTATGTTGAGGTAACCACCACCAAACCCCCTATAAATAAAGTTAGATGGTTTACAAAAATACAATCTCTTATTCTAAAGAAACACAAAACGAGACACACAACTGCAACTCAATTGAAAAGGACAAGAAATTTTGAGCCAAAAGAACAAGCCCAAGAATATCATCATGAAATGGACATGATAGAACTCTCCGCTAACACACAAGAAATAGTATATGGTATAAAATTAGAGTTCTATGAGGTCTTGGATAACACATAAGAACTATACCAAGGAAATTTGGAAGGACTTATCATTCTCCTGACATCATATTCGGATGAAGAAGAGTTATGCGTGAAATATCCCACTGACCCACAAGAACCTGTGGGGATCCATTTTGGAGAACATGTTGAACATGAGGAAGAGGGTACAACACAAAAGGAGGAACATGAGACATAGGTTCATTTTGTTCATCCAGAACCAACATAAATCTTTCCTCAAGAACACTCTACCAAGTATCAATAATTACAGGGAGAGGCTCGTGAAATCCCTCGAGATACAATAGAGAGAATTTCCTAGGTACACTCTCCCAAAACTCAAGAGTCACAAATAGAGAAGGGTAGGAAATATGGAAATACAGAAGACAAACTAGAAGCTATCCTTGATAAAAAAAAAATAAGAACATTTAAGGAAAAGTTTACTCATGAAGAAAAACAAGAACCAGTGCCTTTTATTAAATCTACAAGAGGCACTCTTGACAAAAAAATTTCCTATCCAGAGGAGAAGGAAAAATCTGAACCATAGGCGCCTATCGTTACACAAGAACCAGTAGGAGGTTCTCTTGGGGAATGACCCACCCACTAATAGGATTCAGATAAGGAAGGGAAAGAAGAAAAAGAGTTTGATGGTATAGAAGGAAACAATGGCATAGATGACTCATCTCATGCACATGAACCAAAAACAAAGGTTACTACTCTAGAAAGAAAAATCACTTCCACAACTTGGGTAACATCCCACAATCTTTACCCATTTATGTATCCTCGGTAAAACAAAACAATATGTTTAGAATGAAGAACTAGAATCTAAAACTCAATCCAAAAATGTTGAAGGATGAGCTGGATGAACACAGGGCACCTGAGAAATCAAGTTACCCTGCAACAATTCCTCTTGTTGTTGGGGAATCCTTCACCAGTTCACGAGGAACAAATAAACTCAAAGAAACAAACTAATTTTCTAGGATACACATTTTATGTCAATTGATGAGGCCACTTAGACATAAATAGAGCAATAATTGGCACAAGACTTTGGAGTTCCAATAGAATAGGACATCAGTAAAAGGAGGGAGGAATAAGGAGAGGTATTATGTGGTGTCAATGACCTCCATGGTCACCCTGATTCCTCTAACTCTGAGTGATTTTTGGTTGCATGGGGACATGCAACAATTTTGGGCTAGGGGAGATGAAGGGTGCCTAAATTAACATACTTTTAGCACCCATCTAATACCTTTTTGTTCACCATTTTCCATTTATCACTTCCTTTTTAATACTTTCCTTATCGAGTTTTTCCTTACTTATCATTAGCGTACAAATGTTTCCACGTATGCCATTTTTATGATATTATTGTATATTTCTTAAAGGAACTTGCTAATTTCATGTACTAATACTACTACACAGGAGGAATATAGAAGTTGCAACTCCTCACAGTGGCTACAATACCTCTATGTTTCAACTCGAAGTGCACTTTTTGTTGCTGCAATTCTGGGACAATTCAACTGTTACAATTGCAAGTGCACTCTTCATGTTGTGACTCCAAGTAACCATTTTTATCCTAGGTTCAATCCAACTATTGCAATTCCAAGCACACTCTCCATGTTGTGACTTAGAGTAAACTATTGTTGTGACTCCAATTACAAATCCCTCAAAGAAAATAATCAACGCTGCAGTCGGGAGATGGGAAATGGTCTTCACATAGGAAGGCAACAAGAGGTATGTAGATTTATAAAAGATAAATATGTTTTCCTACCAAGTCAGCACATGCCCTATATTCACTAAACTATGCTAAAATAAAATGTTATGTTATGTGGAAAAATATGTGAAGGTATCCTCATATAAAAAGGATAACCCTCACTTTCATTTCATCATAATCTTTCCTCGCCATTATGAGGTGCTACTTCTGAATTTTTCTCCCTTTTTGGGGTAATTAGTCTCTCTTTCTCATGCACTATTATTGGAAAGGCTCCTTTGTGGATGGTTGGATGATATTGGATGGATATTTATGAAATTAGGGTTACATTATTTTGGTTTCTAGGATGAAGTAAGTAAATTTATGCAATTCTATGTTACATTATTGATGTTTATGGTGAAATTGCTATTTTGTTGCAAGAATTATTGTTTATTGAAACCCTAAGAGAGGAACATCAGTTCTTCCTCCTCTCAGGGTATTATTTATCTAAAAATATTTCATTGTCCTTGCTAGGGTTAAAACCCTCAATCTATAAATTGCTATAACTTTAGGATTTTATCCCTAGACAATTGATATTTGACCTAGTTGAAGCTCCAATAAGGGAGAACAAATTTCTAGAGCCCAAATGTACTTACACCCTAGAATTCCTTCTTCTTAAGATATAAAGCCTAAGGCCCAAATGTGCTTACACCTTAAGGTTTAGATCCTACCTCTTAGTTTCAAGTAGATAAACATTCAAGACTAAATGCATTTGAGACTCCATATCCCTAAAAGGAATTAATCTAAAACTAACCCTTGTGGTGAAAGAAATTGATAAAAACCTTCTTTCACCTCTCTCAAGTATTATACTAACTATAATAACTCTTGTTAACACTGATATTTGCATCATCAAATTTTCGACAAAATAACATATGTAGCAAGGCACTATGGAAGTTATGGAATTTTTACAGCATAATGTTTTTTATACACACGTATCTTGCTAAATACTATAATAAGGGCCAAATTCATATAAAAAGAACTAAATGTCAAGATCCATTGCAAACTTCCAAATATGTTACCATACTCAAACCTAAGCACCAAGGGTGATGTTTAAAGTCCAAATATTTTTATGTTGGGCCTAAAAATTTACTCCTATCATGCTATTGAGAGTTATGAAAAGTTTTCAAAGACATAAACCTTCACTCAAATACTACATGTTAGCACTGGAAGTCACCCTCGGATTGCATCGAAGGTAAGCCTAGTACCTGATCCAGGGGATCAAATTTTGCTCAAAAATTCAAAGTGCTCGGAATCACTTCAAATCAAATGAGAGCGTAGGCCTCATCGTTATGAACCCAACACAACTCGTTTGGGTTCAAACGGATGTCGGGAGCGAGAGATATCTCATTTTGTTCAAAATGACAAACAAGCAAGAAAAGGGATGTTGACTGTACAGTCCGTACAAACGCTGACGTGGCAGGCCATATGACACATGGTAGGTCATACAACACATGGCATGTAGCTATTGGGATAGTTGGCATGTGACATGTATTGTTTGCAACGAATGGGATGGTGACACGTGGCCCAATCAATGGCCACCACGTGTCACATGTTTATTGGTTTAAAATATTTGCACTTGGCAGGAGTCGACCCCGTGACCTCTAGGCAGGGAAAAGCCTTGGGAAAGGTTGCCCAATCGGCGTGCCTGCATGTGTTACTTAAAATATGTATGCGTTTTAATATATTTGAATTTGCAAATATGTGAATTGGGGCGCGAACCGAGTCGAGGCTAAGCCCCATCCCACGGTTATATATATATGTATTGCATGAGACCAATGCTATGGGCGGTTAAACCCACCATAATATATATATGTGTTGTAACAATTTTGATATGCGTGTGGTTTGACATATAACATGTGACCATTGTGTATACGCACGGTTTAATCCTACGGTTTTGTATATGGTTTGAACTTTAGCCTTGTTTTGTATTGCGCGTGGTCATGTGGTGGCCATGTGCCCACGGGCCTTGGTAGTTAAAGGCCGACGCGTAACCATTCGACAGTTTGTATCAGTTGTGCAGTTTCACCTGGTGCTAAGTTTTAACGCTTAAATATGTGTGTGGGCTAGGTTGAGCCAAGGGGGGTGGGATTTTTAGATGCAAAGACAACAAGTTTGAAGGGGGACTTCCAGGAAGCCTAACTTCTTCAATTTTTGGCCAAACGAGGTGCCGAAAAAGCCTAGCTAGGGGTTTTTGGACATTCTGAAGCTATTGGAGCAGTCTATTTGGAATTTTGAGAATTGTAAATCACATTGTTGAGCACTTTGATAAAATAATACAAATGATCCATTGGAAGTTGGACCAGGAGATGTAGCCCAAGAGAGGGGTGAACTCCTTTATCATTTGTTGTGTTATGTGTTTTCTGTTCACTGTTATTGTTGTTGTTTATATACATCTTAAATGAGTAAATCCTATTAAAGTTGTGTTTCAAAGTTGATCCATTTGCATTTTAACACATAAATTTTACTTGCAAAATATTTTCAAGAATACAAGTCTTCTTCATTTTTAGATCAAGTTGGTATCAGAGCATAGGTTTTTGAAGACTTTATTATTTGCAAGTGTTTTGTTTTCTAATGCTCACAAGGTTGAAACTCACAAGAGGATAAGGTCAACTTGTAGAGCCAAGTTCTCATCCTTCAAGGAGGAAGCTTATATCATCACCGCAAGTTTCAAGGAGACATTCACCAAGTATGGCTCATGAAGAGAGTCATGAACATGTTCCTGCAGAAGATGAAGATCTTAGAAAGGCTGTCATGGAAATGAGACAGATGATGAAAATCTTGATGGAAAGGAATACAAGGTCACAAGGTGAAGGCTCCAACCCTTCAAAGCATAAAGGAGACAGAGGTGATACAACTCCAAATGAAAATGGAGGGAATGGTGCTTCTCCACCACCCTCTCCTCCATCTTCTTGTTCTTCTTCTTATACCAACTCAAGACCTCTTCTGAATTCTCCAAAGGGACATGGTAAAACTCCTTCACAAATTCCTTCGTTAAAGCTTTATATTAAATTTGAATTGCCAATGTACAATGGAGAAGTAAATGCTGAGAAATTAGATAATTGGATTCGTCAGATTGAGGTGTATTGTAGGATACAAAAAATTCAAGATGATGAAACTAAGATTCAACTTTCTTCCTTAAGATTGGATAGTGCAACACTCATTTGGTGGGAATACAAGACTCAGGAGGACATGAAGAAACATGGTAAAATTCTAACCTCTTGGAATGATTTTATTGTAGCAATTAAAAGACAATTTTACCCATTGGCATATATGCAAAAGGCTACTATGGATTGGCAAAATTTTAGACAAGCTAAAGGATAGAATGTGAAAATATTTACTCAAGAATTTAGGAGAAGAGATTTGGTTTTGGGAGTAGATTTGTCTTCTAAGAAACTTTACTCAAATACATTGGATCTTTACATAGTTATTTGAGACATACTATACTCATGTTTAATCCTTCAAATCTAGATGAATTTTTTGTTCAGGCCACTCATTTGGAAGCAAGAGGAAGGGACGAAAATCATGAGGGTAACAAGAAGCCTTTCATCCATGGAGACAAAGGAAAGAGGAAGTTCAAGGGAAATGGAAAAAAGAATGCTATTGTTAAGAAAGAGGGAGAAAAATTTACATGCAAACATTGTTCAAAAGATGGCCATGATGAAGACCATTGTTGGAAACTTCATCCTGAAAGAAGACCCAAAAAGTTTGGCAACAAAGGGAAGTCAAATACTGCTGCAACCATACAACATGATTTAGGTTCTGATTTGGGTGATGAAACAAAGATCACAGCCATGGGTTATTAAGGTAATGGTTCTATTGCAAGTACTAGTTCTTCAAGTAACGATAATCTCAATGTAACTCGACAAGAAAAAGAGAGAATTGAACTTTTTCACATAAGGGTTGTTTCAAAGCATACCAAAATGGATACTCTATTTGATACTGGATCTCAAGTAAACCTTATATCTGAAGACACTATTAAGAAATTAAAATTGGAAACAATTCCACATCCTAAGCCATACCCTCTTGGTTGGATATGTGATAATACTAAATTACAAGTAACAAGAAGGTGTAAACTTAGGTTTGCTATCACTGCACATTTCGTTGATGAGGTAGAGCTTGATGTTATTCCTTTGGATATTTGTGGTATTGTGTTGGGAAGCCCATATTTATACGATAGGAAAGATATTTTCAATCGTCATGAGAATAAGTATCATTTGTTTAAGAATGGAGTTGAGTACATTGTTAGAGCTCATACAAAGAATATGAATTTATCACTTGTAAATGCGGGACAAATGAAGAGATTAGTCAATGCTAGAAAGAATTTTATTCTCTTAATGATTAAACCCAAAGATGATATTGAAAACGAAGTATTTCAAGGTTGTGATGCAAAGTTGAAATCTGATCTCTATGAGGTTGTTAATCAATATGATGAAATGTTTAAGGAACCAAAGGGATTACCTCCAAAAAAGGGTATGCAACATGAAATTTTATTGCAGCAAGATTGTCCTCTTCCAAACATTGGTATGTACAGAATGTCAGTCATGGAAAATGATGAAATTAAAAAACAAATTCAAGAGTTGCTAGACAAAGGGGTTATTGTACCAAGCTCATTGCCATGTGGATCTCCAATTGTGTTAGTGCCAAAGAAAGATGGTACATGGCGTATGTGTGTTGATATCAGGGCTTTGAACAAAATTATAGTAAAGAATCGTTATCCTCTTCCTAGAATCGATGATTTTCTTGATCAATTGAAAGATGCTAAATATTTTACTAAGTTAGATTTGAGAAGCAGATATCATCAGATCAGGATTGCCAAGGGAGACACATGGAAGATAGCTTTTAAAACAGAGCAAGGTTTGTTTGAATGGATGGTAATACCTTTTGGACTTTGCAATGCACTTGCTACTTTCATGAGAGTTATGAATGATGTCTTAAGGCCTTTTCTTGATGATTGTGTTATTGTTTACTTGGATGATATTTTGATCTTTAGAAAATCTCGTGAAGGGCATGTTAAACATGTGAAACAAGTTTTGGATGTTTTGAGAAAGGAAAAGTTGCTTTTGAAGATGTCCAAATGTGAATTTGGAAAGACTTCACTTATTTACTTAGGGAATATTGTTGGTGGAGGTGAATTAAAAATTGATCCCTCCAAGGTCAAAGTCATATTGGAATGGCCCAAGCCCAGCAATGTGACAGAGGTA
>ML785120.1:119905-130743 GCA_009831015.1 Picea engelmannii | reverse complement strand
ACATAATCTGGGAGATATCCCAAAATCACCTAAACTAAGAAAATAAAATGCAAGTAAAATCTTTGAAACATCCCCTAACTGCTCAACAACTCAATTGCAATTTCGAATTTACCTGCAATAGAACACAAGTATCAAATTAGAAATATATTTCAGTAACAGAACACTAAAAAATTGATTCTACAAACTTAGCTACAGAATCATCTGATTCTGTAGCTAGTCTAAAATAGCAAACATGACCAGATAGAAATCAAGCGAAATCTTTTAAAACAATCCAATTTAATTTTTCTTTTAATGAAGATTAAAATCGAATTACTAATGGTTCAAGCAAATTTATCATTCAAATCAAACCAAATCAAAAAGGATGCAATCGAAACAGGATAAGAATGCTCTGCTTTTTAATTGCCATAAAATCGGGTCAAATAATAACCACATTGTTTCATATCCAAATGCAATTACAAGTAAATCGTAACGCATAAGATACGATGTAATCAAAATCGATATAGTTATAACCGAACACCATCATAATCGATTGGTTACTGTTGTGCATAAAATTCATATTGTTTTAATCAAATACCAAACTGTTACGATTATAGTCAAACTGAAACATGCATAATAGTATCCACAAAACTTTTCCATAGACTTTGTTCGCTGAGTGTCACACAGTTAACAGATATGACCAAAATAATGATCGTAACCATCATTGACTCATTATAGTCATAGCATTGATATCATTCAATCAAGTGTAAAGATAGGTAAACTGTTTTGATTGTATTCAAACGAAATCATACTCAATGAGTATCGACCCAACGAATTCCGTTATTGATCACCACACAGTCAACAGATAGGAGTGTGATAAAATCAACATAATTCATAATATAAACTGGGTAAATAATCAAAATGAATATGGCTGAGTTTAATTATAGAAATAAATCGTGAGACTGGATACAGTTAATTTCGTTCCTCAAATCGAATTCAAACAAAATATTTGTTGCAATCTGATGACATGGTCAAACAAAATAGTCCGAATCGATTTGGTTGGGTGTAACAGCTACGATTCGTATCTATTCGCAATTCGGTCATGCAATAACATAATGGTATTCGAATTGGTCAGAAGACATACAATCACAACAGTTAACTAAAATTGCCAACCATATCGCATAGAATATAACCAATTCGAAATGAGATATTGACTGTGTTCAAAATTAGAATACCAAAAATAGCCTGAAGCTAAATTAAACAAATCAAATCTATCTCATGATTACTCGAATCAAAACCAAATCCAATCGAAACTTAAAACAATAATGAAAATTGATTTATCAAAAAAAAATTATATACAAAAGTGCATGCTTATGCGACAGAGCAGATCCACGATATAAACAGAGTTTATGAGTATGTCATATAAATAGGTGAAAGTCGTACCAGTAAGGTTGTTCGAGCTACGCCAATTTTGAATTGACAACTGTTGTAGCTGACTCCACGTTCGTAAACAAAATCGAACCACATGTTCGTTGTTTCTTATCAGTGGATGGCATCTTTTCCCTTTGACTGGTGAGCTTTGCAACTTGATCCTCCAGAGCATGAATTCTGGACTGTAGCATTGGCACGTCGAGGTAATACCTTTCCAACCATGAGCCACACTGATCACATGGTGGAGCAGCTGGTTCGGCTAGAGCAGGAGGGGGTTTTGGAGAGTCATCGGGGGTTTCACAAGTCATTGCAATGCTTGGATAATTAGGGTCACTTCACAAGCAAGGTGGTAGGTTCTTCACAAAATGATATGAAGGTTTATCACATAGACCTTCAAAATAGGGATACTCACTCGCCAGGTAACGTTCAACCTATGAGTCAAAATCTTCACTCACCATGATAGGGTCAGGGTTGACAGCTGCTTTTGGTTTGTTTCTTTCCATGAGAGCGATTAACCGGGCATTCTTATTACCTTTAGAATTGGCAGTGGGTTTGGCCTTAGGCCTTTTAGCCACGGGTTTAGCAGCTTCGACATGTTTGGTCACAGAACCGGGAAGGTCAATAGGAGAATCGGGTAGGGGTTTAGGTAACAGAGCACTATAAGGCACAGGGGGTACTGATTTGCACTCGCTCACCATAGGTTTGTCAACCTGTGGTGGGCTTGAGTCACCAAAATTATTGCGTTTAATAAAATCCTCCCAACAGTCTCGGTGTAACCCCAACTTACAAACTATAAGCATTTTAATTAACCCAAAATGAAAAAGATTGTTATCGGACTGGTTCTATTTGTACGTTTTAGACATTTTAAACAGACACCTATGCAAGTAGTAAGGCATATTAAGCTCATAGCCCATGAAAACCATTAGTAGCCGAAGGTGATACAAGAACACGAAACCATACCTGCCCTCGCAGGTAATGAACTTCTTGGTTACCATGAGCAATTCGTGCCAGTGCTACTTAAGCATATTTGCGGGCAAACCCTTGTCACAAGAACTCACCCTTCGTGACTGGAAGAGTAATGTCCATGGGACATCTTCCACTTTGCAATTTTTTGACCATCTTTGTCCGACAGTAGGCAGACCGATAGCTAAACTGAGAAATTGCTCATCAATTTCTAATTGCACATCTCCAACCTTGGCTCGGCAGCCATCAAAGGTTAATGCAAATTGCCGAGCCACGCTAGGGTTATAGCCATCAAACTTTCATATGAACGGGAGCCATCCGAATTCCTCCAGGATGCAGTAAGCACCATCGAACATCAACAATGCCTGTCTAGCATTAGGTTCATCCCTTACGACCAGAGCCATGGTGCGGGTGCATGGTAGGGTTTGGATTGAACACAACAATACACAGGGGAAAAAATCGTTATGGCTAACAGCTGCAAGCGCTCAAAGGGGAATGAATTAATGTATGCGTGCGAAGGTGGTGGTATTATCACCGCCATGCAGCATATTAATGGCACAGTACAGTGTTGTTCAATCACTCATCATATCGTTTAAACCATACTAATCGGCCAACCCGAAATTTCGAGCGGTGGATAATCATATCAAAGTGCCATTAATCAATGTAAAACCAAAACCATATATCAATGCCCCATAGTATAATTCAAAAATTTCCATTCAATATGAAATCAAACTCATAAGTGACCCATGCGCTTTTTGCATAATCAAAGTTTATAAAACATTGCAACAAGAGATTTCATAAAATCGATAAGTCAAGAGCTTATAGTAATAATGATCATACCATATAAAAACATTTAATTCACCATGACCCCTATACAATCAAGTATAATTCATCAATCAACATGCTCAATGCCTTATCAATTAAATAAAAATCAAGTTGCGCAATCAGAGTGATAATAGGCAAATGGACATAATTCGAAAAATAAACCAAAAGTAAGTACCAATCAGAATATCAATGAGAAGATCATGACAGTCCAAATAACTATGGAGGAGTTTTCACGCTTTCAGTCGTGAAAAAATAAATCGAAACCAATTGCAAATGTCGCATGAAATAAAAATGTCTTATGTTGGCAAAATGCGACAGAAATTTGAAGTGCAAGAGACATAGGTGTAGGCAGCTTTTAGGGCAATTAAAAAAAATTAATTGGATGCAAACAATGGCGACACACTGGTAGAAGCAGTTATCTTTGTCGAAAGAAACAAATTCAGATTAGGATGACAAAGAAAAATTTCAACTCAAAAACAACCACCAGAAAATCGTACAAACATCATCATTTACTATCTTTTCCAGCAATGTTTTTAAAAGATGTAAACTAATAACAGTCTTAAGATCAGGGAATCACGATTTTTATGATAAAATATTTAATACTGTTGGCATGGCCACTGCTGCCAGCAGGCGTCCATAGCCTCGACAGGGTTTCCATTTAACCCACTCGGACGTCTGTATCCTGTCAAGAAGTTCTAGATCAGAATAAAGGACCTTAAAAGAGGTTTCTTATAAAAAAAAATTATATTTTCATTTACCTGACATTGCTTCGCTGCCAGCGGGCCTGTTCAGTACCTCGACGAAGTTGTCTTGGAGCCATGCTTGCATTTACCCACTGCCAACAGACCTGTTCATCATCTCGACGAGTTTACAAACACTTCCCACAACTCTTATTTTATTTTTTTGTTTTTATTTTGTGTATAGCTGAGCGGGGTGACGCTGAAAAATCTTGATATTTTATCATATTTTTCTAGACCTCATCAGAAATTTTTTGATACTGTCCTTTATTCAGCTCCAGAAATGTTTTATTTCTAAAACAACTTACTATGACAGGGAGACATCCTTTTTGATTCATTCCTTTACGGAAAAGGGACAGCGTAAAAATATAATAGATGATCATGACAAACTTTGCTCAGAGATTGAAATTAGTAAACTTCTTTCAAACAACAAAATTTTCCAACATAAATATCATTTTTATTTTTTTAGAAAATATATCACTGATGATCTTACAACTTTTCAGAAGTCATTTCAGCGAAAAGATTTTTCTATGGTCTTTGTCTGAATAGCTCAGTACACAGGCATGCATATGTTTCAAAAATATAGAAATAAACTGATCAATCCAAATCAAAAACAAAAATGGAAATATTTACATAATATACAAGGGTAGTAATCAAGCGAAGTATCTTTTCAGGGCTTGGCCATTCACCGGATAGGTGTCAATATTCCCTTCAAGATTCTGCAATCGAAAGGAACTAGGACCCAACTTTTCAGCAATAAAAAATGGCCCAAGCCACAAATTTTGAAACTTGGTATGTTCACCCTTTCCTTCATGTGGTTTGTCCCACTTTAAGACGAGATCGCCTACTTCAAAATTCCTATCAGAAGTAGAATTAGAATCGAACCATCTTTTAATCAGTTGTTGATGTTGGTCTAACTTACGCTTAGCTTGGGTTCTTACTTCTTCTAACTTCATCAAAGCGTTAATACGGATTTCTAAAGGGGGACAATCTTCTTCTTGGACTTTTTGTGACAATTGGAGCGAAGGAAGAAGAATGTGAGGTGGCAAAATGGCTTCTCTGCCATAAACGAGAAAAAAAGGGGAATTACCTATGGCATCTTTGGGTGTTACCCTATCATCCCACAGTGCATTCAACAGTGCATTGTGCCAGTTCTTGTGATTTTCAGCCACGGTTCTCTTGATAATTTTGATCAAGTTCTTGTTTGTTGATTCTGCTAAGCCATTTCCCTGGGGGTAATAACTAGCAGAATACTTTATCTTTATTCCTTTCTCTAAGGCGAACTCACTCATCTCAAGAGAAGAAAAGTATGAAGCGTTATCAAATACTAGAAAATCAGGGATACCAAAACGAGTGATGATATTTGAGTTTAGAAAAGCGATTACACGACTTGTGTTAACAGTTCTTAGCGCGGCGGCTTCAGACCATCGAGTAAAGTAATCAGTGGCTGTCACAATATACTTGTGTTGTTGTGAGGATGGAGGGTTAATAGGACCTATGATATCAAGGCCCCATTTCTGGAAAGGAGAATCAACTGTAACGGGTTGCAAGGGGAAGTTTGGTTTTTGCAATCGCCCTGATGCTTTCTGACAAATGATACATTTACGGCACAAAGCATGGGCGTCTCTAAAAAGAATTGGCCAGTAATAATCGGCTCTTAAAACCTTATGAGTAGTGGTGTCACCACCGAAGTGACCACCAGCTTATCCTTCATGCAACTCAAGCAAGAATTTCTCTGCTTCGTCCTTTTCAAGACAACGCATCAGTATGCCGTCAAAATTCTGACGAAACAGTATACCGTTAACTAGATGAAAGGAGGCGGACTTTAGTCTCAAATCTCTTCTCTTGGTTTGGTCAAGGTGACGGGGTGTTGATCCATGTTGAAGACAGTGTCTAATATCGTCGTACCAAGGACTTATGAGGTTTTGTGCACAACAAATCATATTATGATCACGTCGTTCTAGGTTTGACGTATCACTATCTTCTTGCTGTTCGGTTTCTGAATCAACTACCAACTTACACAACCCTTGGCCTCTCACGATCTGTGCTGGGGTGATTTCTAAATCATACTCCTGCAAGGAGGTGACCCAGTTGGCTCTTTTCTCTCCTAACTCCTTTTGCACTAACAGGTTCCTTACGGCAGGTTAGGGGACAATGACCTTCGTCCTTGACTTCAAAAGATATGGCCGAAAATGCTTAACTGCTTTGAAAAAAGCATAGGCTTGCCGATCAACTGCTGGGTAGTTAAGTTCAGCACCTTTTAAAGTGGAGCTCATAAAGGCGATGGGTACTTCATTTTTCTCAGAGTTCTTCTGGGTTAGGACTGCAGCATAGGAACAATCAGAGGCAAAAGTATAGAGTGTAAAGTCTTGAGAGAAATCAGGGCTCATGAGAGACGGAGCATCTATTATGGCCTTCTTTATAGCATTGAAAGCTTGGTTTTATGTGGGTCCCCAGTGATATTGGGTGTCTTTCTTAATCAGGTTCTGGAGAGGTCTAACCATTTCGGAGAAACTGGGGACAAATCTTCTCACGAAATTAATCTGGCCTAGGAAAGACTGCGTGGATTTTTTGGAGGTAGGTGGGGGAAGCTTAGTGATGACTTGGGTCCTCTTGGGGTCAATAATCATTCCATCACTAGACACAATGAATCCTAGTAGTTTACCCTGTTCTACTGCAAAGATGGACTTCTTGGGGTTCAAGGAGATGCCATATTTACGACATCGTAGCAGAATGACGCGTAAGTGAGCTAGATGATCGTCTTTGTTTTTAGAATAAAAGGTCACATCATCTAAGTAGACTACTATGGAATGATTGATTAAGCCTCTAAAATCAATGTCCATTGTTCTTTGAAAGGTAGCACCGGCATTGATCAATCCAAAGGGCATTTTGCGATAAGCATAAGTGCCCCACGGGGTACGGAAGGTAGTTTTTAGTTGGTCTGGCGGAGACATCAAGACTTGATTGTATCCAGAGAAACCATATAGTAAGGATAGCCTCTCGGAACCAGATACTTGTTGAAGGATCTGTTCCATGGGAGGGACAGGATAATTATCTTTGTCAGACGCTTTATTGAGGTTTCGGAAATCGACACAAAGTCGAATTTCTCCATTTTTCTTCCGCACTGGGACGAGGTTGGATACCCATTGAGTGTGTCTAACAGGAAAAAATATTTTACCACTTAGGAGTTTATTCAATACTTTTTGTAAGGTCGGTTCTAGTTTAGGATGCATTTTCCTCAGTTTCTGTTGGAAGGGTAAGGTTTGAGGCTTCATCGGGATGACATGTTGTATAATATTAGGATCGAACGTTTTAAGATCATCGTAAGTCCATGCAAAGACATCCTTGAACTCTTTGAATAATTTAATAAAAGCATCTTTTTCTTGTCTAGAACATCCCAAGCCTAAGTTGATACACTGAGGATTTTCACTAGTCCCTAAATTGACTTTTTCATAAGATAATGAGGAACTGTTGGTTTTGCAATTGACCGTCTTTTTAAATTTATCTTCAAAATCATAAAACTTTTCTAGTCTAGCAACAGATTTGGGTATGAGATTTACCATCTCTGATAGAGCCTCAGAAGATTTCGGATTAGGTATTACCATAAAGTCGTACAAATTGTCGTCATGCATTTGTTCATCTATCACAGCGCCTTGAAAGGTTTCTTCCATGTGCAGAAAGTTAATGATCTGCTGATCATCATCAAATACTCTCCAGTTTGTGATATTGTCAGGAACAGATGGTCGAAACAATAGCTCCACGGAGAATGCGTTCGGGGATAAGCCTTCTGCAGGAAGAAGTTTAGAAGCAACATTAGCGAGTAGATCTGCTTCAACATTATTTAATCTAGGGATGGAATTTATATTAAAAGAAGAAAATTTATTTATTAAACTCCATACCTCAGACTGGTAACATTTGAGATGCGGGGAAAGACAATGTATAGAATTTCTCACCTGCCTGACTATTATCTCAGAGTCACCGAATACAACTAGATTTTGAATGTGCATGTCCAAGGCTTTTCTGAGACCTTGTAGTAAAGCCTCATATTCTGCAGTATTGTTAGTACATTCAAATTCTAGCCTACAAGCCAATAATGTTTTGTTACCTGCCGGATCGATAATGATGCAGCCTGCACCAGCGCCTTCTTTAGACTTGGAACCGTCAAAATATAGAGACCAAATTTGATTTCCATTGGGGTGATGGGACTGTTGGATAGAAGTTGTTGGTTGCGTACATGCTTTGAACTCGGATTGTTGTTGCGGATGGTTGATAGGTGAAGCTTCAGCCGTGAAATTTCTGAAGAAGGTGTCCATCCCTTGGACTTCAGGTGAATCAGCAGGAGGTATGTATGGTTCATTAGGGTCATTCAGGTCTGTTACCGTGAACTTGAGGTAACACTCACGATTCACCCTGATCTTGTTGGGCTTACCATTTTCTGGAATCCATAAGTGAGACCAGTCTATTGTGCAGTAACCATGTAGCGACTCCGACCAGTCCCTGCTCAAAAATAGACCATACACTTCTGGAATATCCACCACAATTATATGAATAACCTAATGAACCTTAGGGTTAGACGATAATCTAATCAATACATTTTTTAGTTCGCCTATAACTTTAACATCTGTTCGATCAAGTTGTATGATTTTCAAAGAAGATGGTTCAACTTCGGCGTTAATATTCTGGCAAACTGACCAAGGCATCACATTTGACGATGCTCCTGAGTCAACCATACAATTATGCACATTTATGTTGAATATTTCGAAAGTTAAAAGAAAAGGAGGTACATTCTTGCGAGTACTTAGAGTAGTAGCTTGTGATTTCTTACTCGCGGTTTCTAATACTACTTTATCTACATTACTTGCGTTATTTACATTATTTACATTATTTACAGGAGGTACAAGAAGGCTTCCTTTATCTTGAGGATCAGGATTATTTTTTGTGGAAGTCTTCTGTGGAGCTTTGCTTTGCACAACCTTATTACCATTTGAATTACCATTCTTGCCATTGTCTGAAATATTTTGCAACATCTTCTGTAACAAAAATGGAAACTTCAACAACTCATAAATAGAAATGTTAGCCTGTAATTTTTTAAGATCTTCAACAACATCATAATCTAATTTAGGGCTAGCATTACTTTTTTTAGTTTCTACTGATTTAGATGGCTTTGGAGGTGAAGTTGTAGTGTTCTTGGCAAGAGGTTTGTTTGTTGTCTTGCTCCTATTGTTGTAGGGGTGAACAGTCTCGAAGTTAGCTTGGAAGATACTATCCGAGAAGTGTCCAAAGATGTTTGGAGAAGACTATTCTTCTTGAGTTGTTTCCTACTCGACTTCCTCTTGAGGGATTTTAGGAAGCATCAAGTCATCTTGGGCTCCTAGAATTGCCTGGAGAGCGCATTGCAAACTTTCTAGGTTCAAGCCTTCAGGGTTTGGATTAGGCCGGTTGGAAAGAAAAGGCTTTCGGAAAGGAGGTTTGTAGGGACCTTTACTCAAAGAGGATTCCTAACTCAACCTTTTTAAATCTATAACTTGATTAGATATTTTTTGTACAACTTTGGTTAAATTTTCCAAATCAGATTTTTCTGGTTGTGTTTTATTTTGTGTACGTCTGGGAAGAATTTCAATCTTCTTTTTGGAAGAAGAAACAGTCTCAGTTTCGTTGCTAGAAGAATCCTTAAGGCTGAGTATATCTTTTTCAATCTGAGTAGCCTCTTCAAAGGCTTCTAACAATGTGGCCTTTTTAGATCTTTTCACCCAAATAGCTATACTTTGATGTAGAGCTTTCGTGTAGTAAGCTATTACAAGACTCTCTGCAGGCATAGAGTCTGCAAGGATTCTATTTTTAAGTGTTACAAATCTTTGATTAAAATCTTTAACTTTTTCTTTTGAGTTCATTTTTAAGCTTGAAAGATCCATGACTAAGACTTCCGGAGGTTTTCCATCTCCGGATTTTTCCAAAAAGCATGACTCAAACTTTTCCCAAGACACTATGGTATGAGGTTGTTGGGCAAAGTACCAAGTGGACGTATTACCCTCAAAGGTGTAAGGGAATAACCTACAGACAACATCTTCATGTTCAACATTATGAAGTCTGATGGCTAACATAAATTTTTTGATATGATCTTCGGCTATCTGTTTTGAATCGGGATCAAACTTAGGAATCCATTTCTCCGGGTGCTTAGGTAAAGGGTAATGGGCTCCAGGTATAGCTACAACATCCTGGTCCAACTAGGGTCTAGTAGGGTTGTTCTGATTTTCCATTGGGGAATTGGGTGTAGAAGGCTGAGAAGGTGGATTGCCTTCGTCAGAAGAGGAATCTCCTCCAGAAGAAGAAGGAGATGAAGGAGGTGGTGAAGGAGGTATCCCAGATCCTCCTGCAGCAGGATTTGTGTTTGGATCTGTAGGATTCACAGTGAGGTCTATGTCACCTAACTGTTTTCTGATATCAGAGAAGTCTAAAGGTTGACCCCACGGGCAGTTTGGTTGCCTAAGACTAGCTAAGGCACTATGTGTTTTGATAAGAGATTGACGAACGATCTCTTGGAAATCACCACCTGTAGGATTAGGGGTTGCTGGCTCAACTGTGATCTGCGGATCTTCGGTTGAAGTAGTTGCTGTTTGAGGGGGGGTATTATCTTGTGAACGGCTTCTAGTCACTATAGGTGTGCGATTAGGTGGGGGAGGAGTCTTGCGACCGCCTCGTGCCATTAATTAAGTTCAGGCCCTCCTTCTAGCGCCATTTGTTAACGGGAAAAATTGATCGTCCGTCAACTGGGAGAGTGGAACCGGTCCGGGGTTGTCTAAATAACCCAAGCCGTTTGGAATGGACCACCCTGACGAGTTTAACGGCTCCGTTGGCCGCTCTAAGGTCTTTTAAGAAAACCAAAGAGAGAAATGATCTGAGCTAAGT
>ML785120.1:23826-97466 GCA_009831015.1 Picea engelmannii | reverse complement strand
ACAAGATATGGATAACAGTGATTAAAATTATATCATTTGCACATGATTTAGATAGCTAAAGTAGTCATAAACCATAAACAAATTGATATACACAACATAAAACAAAATATTGATATATTGAGAAGCTAAAGCTGTGACAAAACACCAAATTCTGCTTCAGTCTGTATTAGAACTCCATATCCTTGTTCTCCCATGAATGAGGATGATGATTATTACAAAAATCATAAGTATATATAGGTATCTTCACAAGGTAAAAATTCCTTGTGGATAATATCAAATTGTTTTACATAATCTGGGAGATATCTCAAAATCACCTAAACTAAGAAAATAAAATGCAAGTAAAATCTTTGAAACATCCCCTAACTGCTCAACAACTCAATTGCAATTTTGAATTTACCTACAATAGAACACAAGTATCAAATTAGAAAGATATTTCAGTAACAAAACACTAAAAAATTGATTCTACAGACTTAGCTACAGAATCTTCTGATTCTGTAGCTAGTCTAAAATAACAAATATGACCAAATAGAAATCAAGCGAAATCTTTTAAAACAATCCAATTTAATTTTTCTTTTAATGAAGATTAAAATCGAATTACTAATGGTTCAAGCAAATTTATCATTCAAATCAAACCAAATAGAAAAGGATGCAATCGAAACAGGATAAGAATGCTCTGCTTTTTAATTGCCATAAAATCAGGTCAAATAATAACCACACTGTTTCATATCCAAATGCAATTACAAGTAAATCGTAACGCATAAGATACGATGTAATCAAAATCGATATAGTTATAACTGAACACCATCATAATCGATTGGTTACGGCTCTGCATAAAATTCATATTGTTTTAATTAAATACCAAACTGTTACGATTATAGTCAAAATGAAACATGCATAATAGTATCCACAAAACTTTGCCATAGAATTCGTTCGCTGAGTGTCACACAGTTAACAGATATGACCAAAATAATGATCGTAACCATCATTGACTCATTATAGTCATAGCATTGATATCATTCAATCAAGTGTAAAGATAGGTAAACTGTTTTGATTGTATTCAAACGAAATCATACTCAATGAGTATCGACCCAACGAATTTCGTTATTGATCACCACACAGTCAACAGATAGGAGTGTGATAGAATCAACAGAATTCATAATATAAACTGGGTAAATAATCAAAACGAATATGGTTGAGTTTAATTATAGAAAGAAATCGTGAGATTGGATACAGTTAATTTCATTCCTCAAATCGAATTCAAACGATATATTTGTTGCAATCTGATGACATGGTCAAACAAAACAGTCTGAATCGATTTGGTTGGGTGTAACAGCTACGATTCGTATCTATTCGCAATTCGGTCATGAAATAACAGAATGGTATTCGAATTGGTTAGAAGACATACAATCACAACAGTTAACTAAAATTGCCAACCATATCGCATAGAATATAACCAATTCGAAATGAGATATTGACTGTGTTCAAAATTAGAATACCAAAAATAGCCTGAAGCTAAATTAAACAAATCAAATCTATCTCGCGATTACTCGAATCAAAACCAAATCCAATAGAAACTTAAAACAATAATGAAAATTATATACAAAAGTGCATGCTTATGCGACAGAGCAAATCCACGATATAAACAGATTTTATGAGTATGTCATATAAATAGGTGAAAGTCATACCAGTAAGGTTGTTCGAGCTATGCTAGTTTTGAATTGACGACTGTTGTAGCTGACTCCACATTATTAAACAAAATCGAACCAGTTGTTCGTTGTTTCTTATCAGTGGATGGCATCTTTTCCTTTTGACTGGTGAGCTTTGCAACTTGATCCTCTAGAGCATGAATTCTGGACTGTAGCATTGGCACGTCGAGGTAATACCTTTCCAACCATGAGCCACACTGATCACATGGTGGAGCAGCTGGTTCGGCTAGAGAAGGAGGGGGTTTTGGAGAGTGACTGGGGGTTTCACAAGTCATTACGATGTCTGGATAATTAGGGTCACTTTGCAAGAAAGGTGGTAGGTTCTTCACAAAATCATACGCGAGTTTATCACATAGAACTTCAAAATAGGGATACTCACTCGCCAGGTAACGTTCAACCTCTGAGTCAGAATCTTCACTCACCATGATAGGGTCAGGGTTGACAGGTGCTTTTGGTTTGTTTCTTGCCATGCGAGAGATTAACCGGGCGTTCTTCTTACCTTTAGAATTGGCAGTGGGTTTGGCCTTAGGCCTTTTAGCCACGGGTTTAGCAGCTTCGACATGTTTGCTCACAGAACCGGGTAGGTCAATAGGAGAATCGGGTAGGGGTTTATGTAACAGAGCACTGTAAGGCACAGGGGGTACTGATTTGCACTCGCTCACCACAGGTTTGTCAACCTGTGGTGGGCTTGAGTCACCAAAATTATTGCGTTTAAGAAAATCCTCCCAACAGTCTCGGTGTAACCCCAACTTACAAACTATAAGCATTTTAATTAACCCAAAATGAAAAATACTGTTATCGGACTGGTTCTGTTTGTACCTTTTAGACATTTTAAACAGACTCCTATGCAAGTAGTAAGGCATATTAAGCTCAAAGCCCATGAAAACCATCAGTAGCCGAAGGTGATACAAGAACACAAAACCATACCTGCCCTCACAGGTAATGAACTGCTTGGTTACCATGAGCAAGTTGTGTCAGCGTTGCTTAAGCATATTTGCGGGCAAACCCTTGTCACAAGAACTCACCCTTCATGACTGGAAGAGTAATGTCCACGGGACATCTTCCACTTTGCAATTTTTTGACCATCTTTGTCGGACAACAGGCAGACCGGTAGCTAAACTAAGAAATTGCTCATCAATTTCTAATTGCACATCTCCAACCTTGGTTCGACAACCATCAAAGGTTAATACAAATTGCCGAGCCACGCTAGGGTTATAGCCATCAAACTTTCGTATGAACGGGAGCCATCCGAATTCCTCCAGGTCGCAGTAAGAACCATCGAGCATCAACAATGCCTGGCTACCATTGGGTTCAGCCCTTACGACCGGAGCCATGGTGCGGGTGCATGGTAGGGTTTGGATTGAACACAACAATACACAGGGGAAAAAATCGTTATGGCTAACAGCTGCAAGCGCTCAAAGGGGAATGAATTAATGTATGCGTTCGAAGGTGGTGGTATTATCACCACCATGCAGCATATTAATGGCACAGTACAGTGATGTTCAATCACTCATCATATCGTTTAAACCATACTAATCGGCCAACCCAAAATTTCGAGCGGTGGATAATCATATCAACGTGCCATTAATCAATGTAAAACCAAAACCATATATCAATGTGCCATTATATAATTCAAACATTGCCATTCAATATGAAATCAAACTCATAAGTGACCCATGCGCTTTTTGCATAATCAAAGTTTATAAAACATTGCAACAAGAGATTTCATAAAATCGATAAGTCAAGAGCTTATAGTAATAAGGATCATACCATATAAAAACCTTTAATTCACCATGACCCCTATACAATCAAGTATAATTCATCAATCAACATGCTCAATGCCTTATCAATTAAATAAAAATCAAGTTGCGCAATCAGAGTGATAATAGGCAAATGGACATAATTCGAAAAATAAACCAAAAGTAAGTACCAATCAGAATATTAATGAGCAGATCATGACAGTCCAAATAACGATGGAGGAGTTTTCATGCTTTCATTCGTGAAAAAATAAATCGAAACCAATTGCAAATGTCGCATGAAATAAAAATGTCTTCTGTTGGCAAAATGCGACAGAAATTTGAAGTGCAAGAGACATAGGTGTAGGCAACTTTTAGGGCTATTAAAAAAATTGAATTGGCTGCCAACAGTAAGATATTCATGAGCTGCAAAGGATTTGCATTGATTTCCTTTTTTCATGTTTTCTATTCAAGTATTCTTTTAATTGATTTTGCAGAGAGGATCATTACTTGATGAATATTTATGCTTAGTGTTATCTACTCCATTCTTTTTTTCATCATTATATAACCCTTTTATCTGGTAGGTAGTTTGATTTCCTTTGATTTGCAGAATGTTATGACTCCATTCCCAATGGAATGTCTCTACAAATAGTCTGATGCTCTCTTTCTTGCTAATCCACCAACCATAAAATTAATTTAATTATTCAAAATTATTATGGGTATTAGTCTTACACCTAAAACAATCTAGGTGTGACTTCTAGTGCTAACATTTTTGGCGATGTTGTCGTGGAACGAAGACACAAAAATATCTTCCCTGGGATGTATGACAAATACTATCACCAACACTTGATGGGGAACAAGGGATGGTGACACAGAACATACTGCATCATTCACCTGTCGACTCCAATCAAGTTTCAATCAAATTTAAAGACTCCACTAGAGGATGATCTCATTTGACAAAAATATGGAAGGACATTATGGAAAAACCATGTACCAAAGATTAAGTTTTCTTAATGATATATTATTCTTTGGAATCAATTACCTCTTATTTTTTCTTGAACATATTAAAAGAGTTTTCCATTTCTTTCTCCATGTAAATGATGACCATATATCTGCACTTTTATATTCTTCTTTAAAAACTACAGATATACCTTCTTATTGCATAGTCGATTATGACCTATATTCCTCTGAGCCATATGATGTACAAGGTCATTCTTGTGAACCTTATGAAACTGAAGTTGGTCTTATACCTCCTATGCTTAATCCATTACCTTCTAAGTTCTTGGATAGATATACACCTCTTAAATTATCCCCTGTCCTTCATAAATTTCATCCAAAACATTATAAGTACCTCCATATGTTTGATGGAGAGAGTCTTATAGCTAAAACAAATATCCATGCCTTTGAGCATTTTGCAGATTTCTTTGAAATTGAGCGTGATGATGTGTCTATGAGGGAATTTTATTAGTCCTTACAAGGGGAAGCCAAAATATGGTTCAAACATTTACAGACTAAGTCAATTATCTCATGGGATGAAATGAGGGAAGCCTTCCTTAGATTTTGGGATGAGAGGAAATCATGGGATCTACTCATTTCAAAGTTTTATGCCATGAGGAGAATGAAAGATGAAACTATCTCAATGTTCAATAGGATATTTTTCAATTTATATTATAAAATTCCCAAATATATCCAACCACCTAAAGGTACTGCCAAGCTATATTATGCAACAACTTTCCATCCAGCCTTGTTTCTTCTTCTCTTAGAGAGGAATTTTGTGTCCTTGCAAAAAATGTTTAGTGATGCTCAGGAAGTTGAAGATAATTTTAGAGCTCGTGGAAAAAATTCAGATCAGATTGAAGGTGAGGATTGTATTGTGAACAAATATGACAGTGAATATGAACAAGAAAAAGCTAATTTGAAACTTGATCCGTTACATGATGAGCAAGAGGTAGATTGTATGGTGGATTTTCTTGAGAAATGTCAAAATGATTTTTTTTGTAGAAAACTATGATTCACATGTTGTTGTCCCAAGTTTTATTGTTGATGACATTGATGAGGTTTTTGATGTTCCAGTATATGATGAATATGATGATGATTATGATAATGATTTTCTTGAGCAACCAATTGTAGGATTTTCATCAGGAAATGTTCACTTTAAGAAAACAAATGACAACATTTAGCTTATAGGTCATAGTTACATCATGGCACAAGATGAAAGTAGTGAGTCCACTAAAGGTAATTCTTTTCCCTTGTGTTTTTCTTCATTTGAGTTGCTTACAAAAGTTTGTGAAATCACTAACGAAGTTGATGGATTTGAGATAAACCACATGGGTTTTCTAAAGAAGAATGACAATGTTATGAATCAACAACAATTTTTCCATGATCTTAATGATCCTATATCTTGTTACATGAGGAATTTTATTAGTTCAAGGCCTCAGTCATGCAACTTTTATGAATTTGAGAATAAAACTAATCTTAAAACTGAAAGTCATGTATCTTCCCTTGTGGATGATGACGAGCTACTGTCATAGTCAACCATGTTATTATTGCAACACGATGTTCCAGTACAACAGTTTCATAAAGAATTTTATATTGATTATGGTAGTTCATTAACTGAATTGCATGAAAGGGAGAATGCATTTGGAAAGGTCACACATCAGAGTGATATTTTTTTGCAAGTCCTTGATATAAATTTTCATTTATTTGAGGATCCTTTTGCGGCATGTTTAGAATTAGTGGAAGGGACTAAGTTTTCAAATATGGTAAATATTGAGTTTGTTTGAAATTTTTTATTTAAGTTTACATTAAGCAAGTATTTCTTTTTGTTCCTGAACAAAAATGTGCAAGGAGTTCATCCAGTGGACAAGGTACTTGCATGGTTGCATTGGGTTTTTTATTTCACATGAATGAACAACTCATGGATTAATTGTTAGAGTAGGACTGCTTTCCAATAAGCTCACAGGTCTGAGCATCTTTTCATCATTCAATAGTTTTTCATTTTGGTTTTTAGCATGGTTAGTTTCAGCAATAGTAGTTTCAGTGTGTAGTACAATATTGTTCGGATTTCAGTTTGTATAGTGTTTTCAGTTTGGAAGTCTTATAATTAGAAACAACCCAATGGATAGGCACATGGTCTATAGGTTTGTGGAAGCCTTCAGGGAGCATGATATCCCCCATGGATCCAAATGTTAACAATGATATTCGCATCATCAAATTTTGGCCAAAATAACATATGTGGCAAGGAACTATGGAAGTTATGGCATTTTTACATCATAATGTTTTTTATACACATGTAGCTTGATAAATACTAGAATAAGGGCCAAATTCATATAGAAAGCACTAAATGTCAAGGTCCATTGCAAATTTCCAAATATGTTACCAAACTCAAACCTAAGCACCAAGGGTGATGTTTAAACTCCAAATATTTTTATCTTCAGCCTAATTTACTCCTATCATGCTATAGAGAGTTATGTTAAGTTTTCAAAGACATGAAACTTCACTCGAATATGACCAAAGATCAATAAAAGGTGCAAATGGAAACTAGGCATGAACATTCATGAAACTAGGGTTTATGAAATTCTCGTTTTGGGAGTGATTTTTTTTTATTGTGGGATAGGTATCACAAGATTTATCTTCATCAATGGAAAAAGTTAAGACCATTATACAAAATATACTAGTCAGAACAAGGTTCAAAGGTGAAAACACTCAAAACAAAGAGTTCGTAGCAAAATACAATTCCCTACAAAATTTCCTATAACAGATAGTTTGCAACAAATTAATACGCAACAAATTCATATTTTCATCATATATTGCAATATACGAACTGGGATTTTTGGAAATTTTTTGTATAGTATAAAAATAATGTATTTGACTTGTTGACAAAAAATCATCCCGATCCAGTTCTCTGTTTGGGAGAAAATTCAAAAACATCACATATAGGAAAGTTTGCAATGAATCTTGCAGATGCGTTGCAAACTCTAAACCGTTTGATAAATCCGAATTATGGAAGGGATGTCGGTTATCAGAAAGGGTTCAAATGGTTTCCTAGGAGGTATTTGGACATGAGGGAAATTTTTTCTATCACCAAATCAAGCAACATGACATATTTTAAAAGACATTTATCACAATAGACAAGATCCAAGAAAATACGGGCTAGGTGGATTTTATGTTTCACCTTGTAACAACTCCTAGAGAAAAAGGAATCTAATGAAACCACTTGGGATTTGACCTATTTATAGTAGGAAGGAATGATAAACTATATAAAGAAGTGGTTTTGTTGATAAAATGGTTCAGTTCATGATCCAAGAGAGGCTAATGAGATCTTAAGAGGAAATTTAGTTGTGCATGTTGATTTGTAATCCTGTTGGGCATATCAAAATGTAACATTTCTTCCATTAGCAATTCATGACAGTTGTTACTATTAGATTGTGTTTTCTCTATTTTTCATTTTACATTTTCATCTTGCTTGAATGAATTTACGACATTGAGAATCAATGGATGTTCATGGGTAAGATATTCATGAGATGCAAAGGATTTGTAGTGATTTCCTTCTTTCATGATTTATGTTTAAGTATTATTTTAATTCATTTTGTAGAGATGATCATTGATTGATGAATATTTCTAGTTAATGTTATATACTTCATTCTTTTTTTCATCATTATATATCCCTTTTATCTGATTATAGGAAGCTTGATTGCCTTTGATATGCATAATGTTATGACTCCATGCCCAATGGAATGTCTCTGCAGACAATCTACTATTCTCTTTCTTTCTCTTTCTTGCTCTTTCTTGCTAATCCACCAACCATAAAATTGATTTATTTATCCAAAATTTTAATGGGTATTAGGATTACAGCTACAACAGTGTAGGTGTGAATTCTACTACTAACAAATCTAACCCTAGAAAAATCACTAAATTACTTGTTGGTGTTATAAATGTTTTCTAAAACCATTTAAAACTACATTGATTTGTTACATATATTATACAAAGTGTTCTTGTTCCACGAAGGTAGAAAAATAACCTTCAACCTCTTCTCTTTCCTATACCTAGACCAACAAATCAATGATCAAGATAGGTGGTGGTAGGATTGGATATTAAAATTTCTATTTGATCCCTTGAGATCACTAGGTAAGACTCCCTTATGGTGGACCTCCTCCATCACTAAAATGAGGGAAGATCCTACTAAGGTGAAAATGGTAGTTTCTTCCATTGTTATGCAAGATTTGGAGATCTTGTGGTGGGATTTGCACAAGTAAAAATCATGTGATAAAATGTTGGCGCCATTTTTTGGGAGGATTGAGTCATTATTCTCACAATATTTCTATGGTAAACTTCTCCCAAAGCCCTTATACTGCAATTTTACCCGAAAAATCCACTGAGGGTAGTTCCCTCACCTTCCTTTCATGATCCTAGAGGGATCATCTGACGACTCCACTGATATATTCCAAGGTGTCATACTACTCTCAACTTTGTGATATTCTACACTCTAAAGTAATATAATTATGGCACCATGGTCACTTCAAAACGTGTTTCCCTCTCTGGATATTGAGGATGCTCCGAGATACCCAAATCATTTTTTTCTAGGTTGGGGGGGAAATTGTCCAAAATTTGATGGAGATTCGTCCTTGGCTATTACTAATGTTGTGAATTTATTGAACTATTCCTTGGATATAGATGTGACACATCAATATGTTCTAAAAATATTTTTTTTGTTATATTTGGAAGCAATAAAAAAAGATTGGATCAAGCATAATCTCAATCCAAAGATTATATCGTTTGTTACAATCTTCATTGAAGAATTCCTCAAAGGGTGGGCCCTGAGAACACAAATATATGAAGACATTCTACATGATTTCATAGTGACCCTACAAAGGGAAGGGTTATTTTATAACCCTATTGAGGAAGTTGGTGAATCCATTGATGAACAAGAAGTTTAAGAGAATGTTCATGAACAGGGTTAGCAACCCCTTGAAGAGGAGAAATAATCACCTCATGATTCCATTAAATATAACAAAGATTTTATTAAAGAGAGATATCCTAAAGAGGTAAATCACGAGGAATATTAACAAGAAGAACATGAGTTTCCTTATGAATATTTCGAATAAGATCACTTTGATGAGACACACCTTGATGAAAACCTAATCCATGAAGAGGCTCCTCACAAAAATAGAGCACCGATATTTGATCCTCTATTTGATGAAGTCATCCAAGGTTCCATTCCTCATATAGATGAAGAAGAGAATGTGGTAAGTTATATTTATTTCCATTTTTTTTTATGTTTCTTTATTTGATAATTCAAAAAGTGAATAAGTGTTAGAGGAACCCTTGGATGTGTTAGACCCTTCATGTTTTAATAATGGTGATGATGTGACTGATAATATTGATGATTTTATACATGTTGGGAGACATAAATGGGATGCGATATTTCATGGTGGATATCCCATTTAAGACATCGAAGGTCATTTTAAATTGTTTCCTTTAAAATAGGCATATGTGATTGTTATTGATTCACAATCTTGGCAACATGAAGATGACATTATTACATATTATTCCAACCACCTAGGGATGACTTATTATATAACTCTCATGATTATTTCTATTCATATCCTGGAGGGTTTAATACATATTCTTTTGAGCACTTGGATTTATTCCAAGAAGAATATTTTCAACCACCGTTGTGCTCTAACTTTGATGATGGTAAGGACATGGTTTTCCCAGAGCATGATTTTTGTGACGAGAGTTTCCATCCTTCTCCTTTTTAACCTTCTTGTTGCACTATATATGGGGTTGGAAGTTTTCTTCATCATAGTCACATTCCTGTAGGATATATTTATCCTCAACTAATTATTTTTTGCAAGGATATTTAGTTTTACACACGAGGCCAACAAGCCTTGGGTTGAGAGATTTTTTTTTTCTCTAATATTGGTTTCACCCCTTACCTTACACTCTCTTCTCCCATATACAAACTTATATTCTTCCTTAGGTTCTATTGACAAAGTTAATTAACTTAATTATTGGTCATTAAATCATCAATTCATAGGTGTAATCTTAAAGGCTCCAAAATTGTATGTGCAGGGACTAGGACTAGCATGACTATCTAATATATGAAAAAGGACATGAAATTACATTTGAAAATTATAAGAAACTTGTTCATTGGGGAAAAAAAACAAGAAAATATCCTTCTGGAGTAGGCTACAATATTTTACTTAATAAATTCATGAGCTTCATGTAATATCATTCCCACCTTCAAGTGAAACTATTCTTTTGATTGCAAAAACAAAACAAGGAATGTAAAGAATTCAAAATATAATAGATGTGCTAGCTGAGCCAATAGTATCAATGATTCTCCACTGACACTAGCCCCAATATTTAACCTACTCAACGGTTATGTGTTCAAGGGATTTGAAATAAGAACCTCACTCATGAACTATATGCTACAACTAAATGAATAAAATTTACAAAAAGTAATCTAGAATTTAATTAGTTAAATATATCTACAACTTGCAAAGAAAGGAAATTATACTTAGCTTAATATAATGCTAAATATCTAATTTGAAACATTTGACAAGTTGAGGGGCATGTTAGTACTATATTTTTTCTTGCAACCAAATGAAGGATGACTGAGGTTATAAGGCTAAGATCATATGAGTTAGCAGCATAAATTCAGGCTTTTAGAGCCTCTACGTAGCCCATAGTCAAATTTTCCTAAGGAAAATTGATGAAAACAACAAGAAAATCCACACCCTTGTGTGCATAAAGAAAAAATTAAGTTCTCGAGGTTTTTCACAGTCCAAAGAGGATTTTCACAGTCTAAAGGGGCTTCTGGCAGTCCCAAAAGGGGCCTGTCACATTCCAAAAGAACTTAAGCACTAATTTCCTAGGAGCTTATAATGGGACCGTAGCCCAGGAATCAAGCACTAGGAAACCTGCATGCCCCCACTAATCAAATAATACTCAAAGTGGGATAATCAATGATCCATATCTGATTCAGGGTTGAGATCAGTGGATCCATCTAAATTTTGCAAATCCCCACAAAATCTTCGTCCAGGAAATATATTTTCACCCTAGCAAGAATAATCTCATATTATCGACGATGATGTCATCATCGGTGAAATGAAGTTCACATTAGCATGCATTTATGGCCTATCACTGATGATTATATCCTTACCACATCAACTTTACACTTAATACCAATCAGCAGTTGTCACATGGATAGGGAAAACCATTAGACATACAGGTCAACATATTGAAATTGGGTGAAACGTGTCTTACATGTCTTCTACATCAGCGCCAACATGGACCAGTGAGAAAATGCCACATGTCCAGGGTGATGTCATCATAATATTTTTCATGATTTATCCATTTCTATATTTCTTTCGAGCCTAGATTGACGAATATCCTGGTTTCAACGAAAGAACATCGACCCTCCTTGTTTCGATGAAAGATTAACAACCCTCCCTATTTTGGTGACATATCAACGACAAAGATTGAGTTGGGATCGTCGTCAGAAAAATCCATTAGGAGACCCTCCCTTGGCTCAAGTTACAAAGTATCGATGACGACATCATTGTCGGTGACCAAAGATAATCTGAGGAAGATTTGATGGCTGAGCCTGCCAGTAGAGCGTTGTCAAAGACAACCATGAGGTGACACATAGACATGTGGAACCCACCACATACACAGGTCCATATCTGAAAAATAGTTGACACGTGTCCTGTCTGGATGCCTCATCAACACCATTGTGAGCCATTATAAATCCATCACGTGTTAGGATGATATCAACATAATATCACTCATGCATTAATCATTTATTTTTTCTCAAGCCTATCTAGATCATATGTCTCTCAGTTGTTTCCAAAATCCCAATGGATGGGACAGATTTATCTTATTCGCCCTTCAGAGTCTCTTTGTCGGAGTCATGCTTGCATACCATCCCTAGCCAATCTGATGAACACCTCCAATCAATGACCCAGATTTAAGTAGATGCTCCCCTGATGGATGGTCCATATCTAATCTTTGATCTCAAGTTTTCCTGGCCATGTTTTGTGTCATCCTTCTAGGAGAGCACTATCAAATACAATCAGCTACTACCAAATGGATTGGTGGAATCCACTAGATATATAGGTCAACACCTAGAAATTGGGTGACAAGTGTTCCCCTCTACCACATTCGTTCTAGTGTAGACTAGTATAAAGTTTCTATGTGTCCAAGCTAATGTCAACATGATGATTTTAACCTTAGAAAAAATTTGATTTTGACCATGGCTATATCAACGAATCTTGGTTTTCTCCTATATATCGATGGATCATACAAATCTATTTTACCATCCTCTCAGAGTCTCCTCGTCGCAGTCCAGTTTGAAGTCTAGACCCTGACCACTTCAATGGGGTACCTATGATGGATGGTCCAAATCTTCTCCCGGATATTTTTTTAGGTAAGACTGATCAATGGTCCATATTTTCTTCTAGGTATTGAAGCCTCCTTACTAATTGTCACATCATCATGCTAGTGAAGCAATGTCAGGACCAATTAGATTTTTCCATGTGGGCATGTGGAATCCACTAGATGCACAAGTTAATACATCAAAATGGGTGACATGTGTCCCACCTCCCTACCACCATGAACCAATAGAAAATTTCCACGTGTTCAAACTTGCATCAGCATGCTATATTTTCCTTGGACAAGTTTTCACCTGTGACCAAGATAGATTGACAAATCACTTTTAATTTTGATCACAGATTGACGGTTCTGATTCAATCTAATGAAATCCTTGGAACCCTTGTCATTGGACTTCTTGTTGAAGTCTCAACTTTGTGCCTCTAACAAGCCTCACTCTGACAATGGTCCATATATCATTCTATCTCATATCAACGGTCAATATGTAATCTTAGAGCTCCCTCTTCAGATTCTTGTTTAAATCCCAAACCACGATTGTTCCAATGGGTGAGAAACCAATAAACATTCCATGCTTGATCGATTTGATCTCATGACTGCTGAGTTTTACGCCCTTGCACACCTTGATTTCTCTGATGGATTAATAGAAAAATTTAATCTAGTTTGATGAAGTAGGCCCACATTTAAAGGATCAATGATCAACATTGGTCGTTGAGATCAATCTGATGACTTTTGAGTCTCATGCCTATGCAAATTTTATTTTGAGCACCCAACAGTAGATGAAATCATTATAGAGTCTTATCAGGGACAAATATCGAGTGGATATTTTTCCATGGGAATATCCAACCACCCCATGATCTCAGTGTAACCAATTTGAGAAAGTAAAAATAATTCATGAAATTTTACTAGAGGGAAAACCATTAAAGAATCAAGAAGCAGGAAACTATTTCAAGAAGATGGAAGTGGTTTCAAGAAGCAATTTAGGGCATGGGTGAGAGGAATAAAAGAGAACACATTCTCCCATTGTCAAGGTCACCACTTTGGGGAATTGAAGAGTTTCTTATAACCAAAAATATTTGACCAGAAACCTTGAGCACATTCAATTGATGAATGCAGCAGGCGGACAAAGATTCATCCCTTGGGTTTAAATTTTGAGTATGTAATTCTTCTATTGGGTTTATGTTCTTGTAAAGAATCTCCCATTTTTTTTCTATCAGATCTTATTTATAAAATCCTAGACAACATGTCATTCTTCATGTTTAGTATTTTTGTATGATGTCTAGTAATGACACAAAAGTGATTTCCTCTAAATGTATGACCATTTCTTATTATTTCCTTCATGCATTTGAATGATATGTAGAGCGTGCCTCCTTGAATTTGAGTGTATTAAGATGTTAATTGTTTGAATCATGTTTTATTGATTTGTATACATTTTTTAGAGCTATTGAATTCTTAATTTCTCGAAACGTTCTATTTCCATAAGCTATAGGATTCATTCTCAGTAGTGCCCTGTATGTTTATCTTGTTTTTTATTCTAATTCATCACTTCATTCTCCTTTTAAATCTTGATTTTCTAAAACACTTGTAGACATATGCCTCTGATATTTGAGAGCATTTTTCATATGAGATAAGACTGTTTAAGGTCCTATAATTTCATAAGAGAAAGAGAGAGAGAGAAAAAAACTTCCCAAATAGTTGCATAATTACCTTACTGCAAATATGGTATTAGGAATCATCTTGAGTATTGTCCCCTAAGGTGCCTCGAAATTTTTCCAATAACATACTGGAACATCTCGAGGGATAAAATTTGAAATGGTGTCATTATCAGGGATGTAAGTTGAAGAAATATTCCCTCAAGAATATGGCATTGTAAGCTCTAATACTTGATAGTGATCATGCCTCAAGAAATTGGCTATTAATATTTCACCTGGCGACTCCATAGAAGTACAATTTGGTATCTACCAGAAGACATACTAGAATCCACCCTAATTTTAATAAGTTGTCTAGATATTCCAATCTAGAAAAGCTTGTCACCTAGAGGAATATCAGAGAGAGTTAGACCTATTATTTTCTAGGTAATCCTCATATATAAATATATCCTTCTATTGTTAATCGAGATGTTGAATCTATGGATATGAATGATATATCAGAAGTCTTATGCTCAATTTCCTCCAGAACTATTAATAGATATCCAAAATTCTCCTCTAGAAATTAGTCAAGAAGTCGGTTCTTCCCATCAACCCTTCTTGAAAATCCCTATTCCTCCTATGTCCTTTGAATCCCATAACATCATTATACAAAATACCATGGTTGGATTAGGTGGAGGAATACAAGGGGGAAATCAACCTCCCTCACCCCTATAAATCCTTTGGTCACTTCCATATTTTCGCCTTTAAATCTGCTCCAAATTACCCATGACCTCCCTGAGAATTACATGAAATATTTGCCCAAATTTGATGGTGATAAAAATTGTTTAGTTAAAGAGAATATGAGTGCTTTCTGGGACTTTACAGATGACCAGTTTGTAGAACATGATGATTTCTTCATGAAGCTATTTGTCCAAACTCTAGGTGGGGATGTTAGAAAATGGTTTAGAGAACAACATGTTGCCTCAATTGATAGTTTTCCATCTCTAGAAGTTGTCGTTATGAGGCAGTGGGGTAAGAAAAGGGATAGCCTAGAATACTTGAATCATTTTTTCTCACTCAAGAAAATACCCAATGAAACCATTGATGAATTCAATAAGAGGTTTAATAAGCTCTATAACAAGATTCCTGTAGATATAAATCCATCACAACCAACATCCAAACTGCAATACACTTGGGCATTTGATGTTGATTTTTCCATGACCTTGAGAGAAAGAATATACCTAACCCTACTAGTAATGCAAGAGGATACAATAGACATATAAGGGAATATGAATGCATCAGGAAAGATGAAGAAAGAAAAATATCAGGGAGAAAAGAAAAAGGTCAAGGAATATTATGTTACTTCTAATCCGAATAGAGAACCCCAAGAAGCAAAGATGGATGAGATTTCTAGAATGATCAGGAATTTGACAAACAAGATGTCCATATTTGAGAAAGAGAATATCAATTTAAACAAATCCCCCCAAGATGTAGGTATAAGGAATCCCAATCCTAATCAATTCATAATACCTCCTAATCCATAGCTCATGAGAAGGGAGAGAATAAAAGAAGAAGAACCCCTTCATACCCTTGTAGAAACCAACAATGATAACAACTTTATTGAAGAAGTAGTGGATGAGGGATATGGTAAATACACAAAATAAATCATTTGTTGCAAACAATCATCCTCAGGCTCAAAAATTTGGTCCAACACTAGCCAAATATAAAGCTAAATAGGTTCTGGATATTCCTAAGGTAGATGAAGTTTTGGAGTCTACAAAAAAGGAAAAAGAAACTAAAGAATTTGATTAATTAGTTTCACATTTCAATTTTGAATTTGAATTGTCTAAGATCAAGATTCATGTGCCCTTGGTGGAGCTGGCTAAGAACCCCTCATACCATAAACAGATTGAGAAACTAATGTCAAGGAAGGGATCAACGAATTCTCTTGGTACTTTGAATATATAAAATGAGTACCCTACCATAGTTTTTGGTCCTCATATTGATGAAAAATAAGAATATGTGGTACCCTTCTATGTGACCTTGAATATTCATGTTAATATGTTGCACAATTGTATGCTCGATTTTGGAGCATCACACAATCTAATTCCCAAAGTAGTCATGGAGACGTTGGGATTGGAAATAACCAAGACATATCATGACCTCTATTCGTTTGATGATAGACAAGTGAAGTGTTATGGGATGATTAAAGACATGATTGTCACTCTGGGCCAACTGTCTGTTAATAGCATTGCAATGGACATGGTGGTGGCTAATGTACCAACAAATTATGGCATGATGTTGTCCAAAACTTGGGCACGCAAATTGGTAGGAAATATGCAAATGGATATGAATAATGCCACTGTACTAGTTTTTAGAGGAGAGATCAGAAGGTTGTACTGAGAAATGAAGTTTTCTTATGTGGTCAATGATCATAGAAACCATGTGAATAATACCATATATGTTATTGATGAAGATATGGGTTGATGTGTCTTGTTTGTAAATGAAGAGTACAATGAAACCCCAATGCTTGCAGATCATCTTATAATCCTTGTAGAGGAAGTAGATTTCATATGGAAAATGTTTTTTGATGGTGCAAGCTCAAAAGAAGGAATTGGAGCTGGTATAATTCTCATCTCTCCCACCAAAAAAAAAAACCATTTGTCCTACAAACTAGATTTCGAGGCCACAAATAATGTAGTTGAATATGAAGCCTTAATCTTAGGCCTAGAGGTAGCAAGAAAGATGCAAATTACCAAGCTGGTGGTATTTGGAGATTAAAATCTAGTCGTGCATCAAGTTAGAGTCTCCTATCAAATAAAGAATCCAAGAATGAGGGATATGATTGATAATTTTTATGTAGCTTGCAATATTTCTATTGTTTTGAGAGAGTTTAATCAACCAACTAATTCCTTAGAAGTAGCATCTAGTACCTTTAAAGTATCGGCCACCCATCAATTTAAATATGATATTGATATGAGATACATACCTTCCATTCCTAATAATATCAAATACTGGAATGTATTCAAAGATGATCATCAAATAAAAAATTTCATGGAAGTGATATATGAGTTTGCAAATACTCATATCAATTCAAATGATGAAGAGGAAAAACAAAAAAAGATTGGTGGGGAAATTGGACAGATTCCTAAATTCAATAATTACATGGTTGAGCATTAAGCCTTGCAGCTCAAGAATAAATTCATTCCCAAAGGATTGGTTCCTTTAGTTTTTTGATAGAAATGATGTACCTATCAAACTGGTTGTAATTCCCAAGGATGATAGAATTGAGGAATATAATATTGGGACAGAAAAAGATCCTAAATATATCAAGTTGTGTAAAAATATTCATGATGATGATAGGACTGAGTATTTTCAGTTCTTTAAAAAGTACATGGATTTCTTTGCATGGATATATGAGAACTTGAAAACTTATGACACCAGTATCATCCAACTCCCAATACCCCTCAAACCTGGTACTAATCCTTTCAAATAGAAGCTCAAGAAAGTTAATCCTCTTCTTTTTCCTATAATTAAGAAAGAGGTGAGAAAGTTATTATATTCCCAGATTATTATCCCCTTAAGATACTTTAAATGGGTTTCTAATTTAGTTCCAGTGAGGAAGAAGACTGGGGAAATAAGGTTGTGTGTAGATTTCAGGAACTTGAATAAATTCTCATTAAAAGATAACTACCCCTACCCACGATGGACCATATATTGTAGAAAGTAGTAGAGGAAAACATGATATCCATGATGGATAGCTTTTCAGGATACAACCAAGTGACCATGCACCTAGATGATAGAGAGAGGAAAACCTTCACAACACTATGAGGAACTTTCATGTATGAAAAAGTTCCATTTAGTCTGATAAATACAAGAGAAAATATTCAAAGAGCTATGGACATTGCTTTTGTGGGTGAGAGAGACAAGTTCATTGTCATATACCTTGATGACATGATTTTTTTCTCCATGACTGATGAAGATCACATCAAGAATTTAAGGAAAACCTTTGTGAAGTGTAAGAAGTTTGGGTTGTCCTTGAACCCCAAGAAGTATTATTTTGGTATGGAAGAAAGAAATATTGTTGGCCATATAGTATCCAAACAAGGGGTAAAGATAGATCCAAAAAGGGTGGAGGCAATCAAAGAAATTGCCCAGCCTAGGAAAAATAAAGAGGTACATTATTTCCTAGGTAGAATAGGCTTTATGAGAAGGTTTGTCAAATATTTCGTTGAAATGGTGAAACATATCACCAACATGTTGAAAAATTATCATGAAGTCAAGTGGATAGTTGAAGCTAAAGAATCCTTTCAACAAATCAAAACATCCTTGGGAGAAGCTCTAGTTCTTATCAACCCAGACTATGATAAAGAGTTTCTCATTTTTTCTTTCGCTTCAGTTCATACTATAGTTGTTGTGTTTCTACAGAGGAATGAATAAAATCAAGAGCAACCCATATCCTTTTTTGGCAAGGCCCTGAGATATGTTGAGATGAAACATAGCAACATGGAAAAGAAGGCTTATGCATTAGTCAAACCATTAAATAATTTTAGAGATTATATAATGCATTATAGTATATTGGTTTATGTACCTACCAGTACTATAAAAGACATTCTCAAATATCCTAATAGTGAAGGAAAAAGAGGTAAATGGATTTTTAAGATTCAAGAGTATGATGTGGACATGAAGCCCACAAAACTGGTAAAAGGACAAGGGCTAGCCAAACTATTTTATGAATCAAACTGAAAGGATTTATACTTGACTATAATATCCACAATCATTGTAGAAGAAGAGTTTGAAGAGGATGAAACAAAATAACCATCCTTAGAGGTAGATGCCAAATTTTCTCAGTCTGATTGGTATAAAGACATCATTTTTTACTTGCAGAATTTTTTCTTCTCACCAACATGGGATAAAGCTATATCTAGGTCTATCAAGATTGAGGATGTAAAGTATTTAATTTTGGGGGGGAACCTATTTTGGAAAGACCCAGGGGGAATCCTATTAAACTTCCTCACTGAAGAAGAAACTGAGGGCATAATCATTAAGTTTCATAAGGGTGTGTGTGAGGCTCACCATTCTTGAAGAGCCACTACATACAAGATCCTTATAGTTGGGTATTACTAGCCCTCTTTATTTTCTGATGTAAATGGATTGGTTTGATCATGTGTAGAATGTCAAATTTTTGCAGGAAAGAAAAATTGGTTTCCCCTCCCCCTAAAATCAATCAAAGTTGAGACAAATTTCTAGTAGTGGGGATTAGAATTCATTGAGGAGATTAATACAAATTCAAGTGGAAAACAAAAATGGATTTTGGTAGCCACAAATTATTTCACAAAATGTGTAGAGGCCACACCTGAAAGGGAAGCCATAGATACAATCGTCATAAAGTTATTAGAAGAAAAAATCTTGGCCATATTTGGGTGTCCAAGAAAGATCATGGTTGATAATGCTCAGGCCTTCAAATATTCCAATTTGGTTAAGTTTTTTCATGATTATAACATAGAGCTAGGACATTCTACTGCTTATTATCTATAGGAAAATGGTTTGGATGAATCCTCCAATAAGAACCTTATCAAAATTATTAAGAAAATGTTATATCAAAAAAAAAAGGAATGGGATTCCCACTTGAAATATGTTGTCTCGCATGGTTATCATCAAGAGGGCCATTGGAAATTCCCATTTTCAACTGGTGTATGGGTTGGAATCCATTTTCCCCATTCAACTCATCCTCCCTATGATGAAATTACTGCAAGATGAGGATATATAATCAAATGACATGCAGAGAATAATTAATTAGATGATTGAAGTTCAATAGGTAAGGGAACAAGTTCAGATAAAGGCCCAATTTCACCAAACAATAATATTTTTTTTTTTGTTAAAAGGACCAAAGAAAGAAATTTTATGATAGGTGATTTAGTTCAAAAATGGGATGCCCAAACGGAAGCTAAAGGGAAACATGGAAAATTCAACAATATCTAGCTTGGACCCTTCCAAGTGGTTGCAATCCAAGATAACAACACTTATGATTTATCTCAACTGGATGGAGATTTGTTTGGGGATCCTATAAATGGGATGTTCCTCAAGCACTTTTTGCAGTACTGATCACTGCAAATGTTTCTCTTATGTTAAACCTCTCCTCAGGATATGTAGTTCTTTTTTCAGTTCTTTTCTAACATTTATAACAAAATAAAGATAGAATTTTAAACTAGATGACATAGGGAAGCTAATTATGCATTGTGGGAAGGTTGAGTTGCAAGATAACCTTCATACCTTAGCACGCAGAAGAAGAATATCTAAACTAATTCAAACTAGCATTAATACCATTTTGATTAGTAGACATTCAACATTGTATGAGATAACATTTATAGAAAAAATATATATATGTGACAAGAGGTTAGTGCAAGAGATTTAATTTTCAATTCTCTATTATCAATCACAAGTTAACACAATCGATTTCTATTCAACAACTAGAATACAATAACTATTATATCATTATAAGATAACTTTAAATAATAGATACAACAATTCTTACTCAATACAACAAAAAATATTGAATATGAAGACAAAGATAATCCCCCCTGGTCCAATCACATTCATGCCTCAGATGAAAGAAGTGTCTTTGGTTCTAAACAAAACTTCTTAATTAAAATAAATTACACAGAAATAGTTCTCTTACAAAATTCCAGAAAACATATTTCTCTGCAAAACCATCGACCTTGTATCCAAGGTCGATTCCCTTATTTATAAAAATAATCTAAACTAAAAATAGCTACTAAAGTTGTGTTAAGTCAAGAAAATGACACATGGCATACTTTATCTATCTATTTTATTCTACTTCTCTTGAGGTCATCTGGTCATTTACTAAAGTGGATTATTTATTTCGTATTATGACCATTTGCAAAAGAGATATTCACATGTGGTTGCATAGGGGAACTTGTATTGGTCCATTAGAGCAGAGAGGACCTCCTTCATCTCAACTTCTCATTCCTTGTACTTGATTAGTGTGATACTCAAGCATTGTAATACTGCGAGAGATTTAATCGGTGGCTCCATGAACTTCTTCACTTGACCCAGGATCATTCTTGAAACCTGTGAAATCTACACTTCATACACCTCATCTTGCTCCTCATGTTGCTTAACTATGTCTTGTAGTACGGAGAAATCTTCTGGTGGACTGAATTCTGGCAAGTTGGTTTTCCTCATTTCCTAATTGATTTTCTCCCAACGTTTCTCACATTCTTCCCATCTCTTTTTTAATTTTTGTTCGGGTTCCTGGACCATGCTTATGCTGTATTCGGTTGCCTTCCTTATTTAGGAGATGTTGTTGTCCATCAACACTTGGATTCCATGATCTTATGTATCTCGTCCCTTATGTACTTCGTTGATGTAATATATCCTCTCTAAGTCTTGATGTCCCTTCTCATACCAACGATGCATGTATTTATAGGTTTCCAACCCCACGAGAGTATCTTCTTGGAAATCCGTTATGCGAGTGGTGAAGAGGTCTCTCTCCCTTGTGAATTACACATACATATCTCAAAAATCGCATTTCAAGAGTACCACTGGCTGTGTTGAATTTTGAAAATACTTCACTTGATATCGCATAAAGTCCAGTTCTTTCTGCATGGTGGCTACCTCCCTTTCATCCATTTTTTCCCTATATAAAGTGGAATTGGTTATGGCCATACCTACTCTATTTAGCTCAATCATCTTCACATTTTCCGTGTCAAGCAACATTTCCTCTATAGTTATGAGAAGTGTGCTATCGAGCGTGAGATTCCTTTTCTTGATTATTCTTCTCATCACAACTTTTTGTTTCCTGTAATAATCAATTTCCTATATATTGGCGAGTTCATCTACTGGTTCATGAATCTATTGATCTCCCAAGGACAGAGTACTACCTAGTCTTCCTGTTGTATAGAGATGTTCCATGGAAAGTTCTTTTAATTCATTGGCAGGATAGGTTCATGTATGCTATGGTGATTTGGCCTTCTGTTGGTCCTAATCAGTTGACGAAGTCTTTGTCTTATCTAGGGAAGTAGGCGAAGGATCGAAATTAGTTGGGAGTTCGACCATTGAGATGCCTATTTTTGGCTCCCCTATTCCTTCTTCTTGGTCACCTGTATCCAAGTCATTTTTAGAGTTGTCACCCTGAAGATGTGTTCCGATATGATCAAGAAAAATAGTTTCCAAAGTGTTCCTAGCCTCATGGTCACCTTTGTTGGGATTTGGGATCAAAACATCGAAAGCTGGAGCAGATGTTTCCCCCAGTTCCTCCTCCTGTGTGATTGGTACTGGGGTTATGCACGAAGATTTTGAACCTTACTCATTGTCATATATGGTGATTAAATATATGAGGACAATAGGCATACCCATCCCACTTGATACTCTTTCTAACCTTCACTGAGCTATAGTAGTCACCGACAATTCTTCCTATGGTGACATAGGGTTGGGGTTTTCTTGGTCGGTGGTATCCTCTGGTGGAATTGTTTATGATCCATTTAGCTCTTCCTCATGATGAACTTTATCAGCCGTGGTAATCCTCAAGGGTCTTGTCAAAGGGTTAAGTGGGGGATCTTCTTCTAATATTTGTATATCTCTTTCAACTTCATCTAGTAACAATATCCCCCTCCTCCATGCCTTTGTTTCTTCTACTACTCTGTTTTCTTCTCTTACCCTGAGGGCTTCTTGAGTTGTTTTCTCTATTATATCCACTTGCCCATCCATAGTCATTTCTTTGAACTTGATCATGTTACGGTTATACCTTCTATGGAGCACTTCCTCCTAGTCTTGGGCACCCTCGGTAAAGATCTCATATTCAAATTTATCATGAGAATATGGCCAACATGAAGACACTTGCGACACGTGCTGGATTACCAGCCTTTTGGATCATTCTTGCGAAGATGGATTATTGGGAACCAATATTAAAGATGGATAAATCCCTCTTGTTTCTCTTGTGTAGTGTCTTTTACCATGTAAAACCCTATATGAAAACCATAGGGTATGAAATCCCTCTTCTTTTACTTTACCAAAGAGGCATTGTAGCCTTGTAAAAGGGTCTTGTAACAAATATCTCCCAAAATGAGATGGTTTGGACCATGAACGTGGAGTAGGTGTGGCATGCCAGTAGCCCGAAGCACTCTGATGTAAGTTCTTGTTTCTTCAAAATACCAGTGGCCCACTTTGGAAATCATCTTTTTGGCTATTGCTAAAAGCCTTGGGCATTGTTTTCTAAATATGATGAAGTGCACTCAGGCTATGAACTCATCGCATATTAGGTTGTAAAATTTATTCTACTTATTTTCCCACAGAATGCTGAAATAAACATGCACCGGTAATGCAACAACATGCTAACTTAAATTCATACCTACAAAAGGTTTCTTGCACAGATCACGTCCAACAGGTACGATGCCATGTGGAAAGTTGGTGTTTCTCCATCATTTGGTGTCTGGGCCTGTAGGATGTTGGTGCTTAGTTTTTTGGAAATGATGGATCTCTAGTTGAAATTTCTCCTGAAGATTTCCATGGTATATGCCAAGAGCATCGATGCTTCTGAAAATTTAGATCAATCTTTCTCCCCATATAATCGGTAGTTTAAATCAATTAAGTAAATATGTGGCTCTTTGAGGTTTACCATGATATACCATTCATTTCTCCTATTTGTGAACTTCTTATATTCCTTCCACCATGGATCCAGTAACCTACTAGTGTCATTGAACTCAAAAAATATCACCACAAAGTCTGTATTTAGCCTTTCCTATGAGTCTCTGAGCTTGTAGTATTTTTGGACCTCTACTGGAAGAAAGACACCCACACATTCTCCCTATTCATTATTCACTGTGAATTTTTTCTCATCCATGTGGTCAATAATCCATCCTAGCATTTCAATGTAGGGAAAAACTAGGGTCTGACAGGCCACCATATGTAGACATGATCCCCTGATGTTTTGGAAAACTTGGTCATCCAACATCCTGACGTTTGGGTCATTGTGGGGTATAAACTCCGGGCAATCCTTATGGTTGATGTTTTAAACAACTCTCCCCAGTTTGGGAGCGTTACGTTCGATCTAATGCTTGCCTATATGTTGTCTAACACCGAAGGTTGGGTAAAATGATTTTTGGTAGAAGTGTGGATAACTGATTCTGTCTTTGAGAAAAAATCAAGATCCCTTGTAGCACCTAATGTAGACCCTTCGCTGAACTCCAGTTATTTTATTTTTGGCATTATTTGTGAGTGCGTTGTCATTGGCTTCCTTGGAGGTGTCATTTTTTCATGGAAATATGCACAGGAGATCTAGCTAAAGCACATACAAACAAATCTTATCAAGAAAGGAATAGAGATTCAATATGGAATAATGAGAAAATATATTCACACTACTCCAATGAGTTGATGATTGATACATAGATCATGATCAATATCATACAATGAATGAGTGGAACAAACTCATATATAGGGAAAAACATTCCATAATTAAGAAAATCAATCAAGCAATTAGCTTTCCTTAGGAATGCATGCATGCATAATAGTGATGGTAAAAATAGAAATTCTAAAATAAAACTAGTCAGTTAACTCCCACTAAACTAGTGTGTCAAANCATCACTATGGAGTAAAAAATGAGTCCTGGCTACTAGGCCATTTTAGGTACTCATGTACAATGTAACTAATGAACACTGAATAAAAGTGAGGAAAGAGGGAAAACCACGTGGGAACAAAACCCCCCCTCAAAAGATAATGTATCAAAAGAAGAAAATAACAACTGCTAGACAACTGTGTTCTTCACTACAAGATGATCCCGCAAAGTATGAAACTTATTCTCACTGAAAGTCTTCATGAATATGTAGAAATATTTATGGATCTGATGAAGTCCTTTGGAAACCTGTCGGGCCTTGTACCTCTTGATCCTATGGACCCATCTGCACCTGAAAATATTCCTTTCTGGTGGACGTGGAACCAGATTCCAAGTCTAGTTCTGTAGGAGTGAGTCATGCTCCTTTTGCATATTTTATTTCCATAATGGATTTCCCACAACCCTATTGTAGTTATGTGGATCAGTAGATTGAACCATATAGCAATGCATGGGCATCGCAAGTTCTGAAGTTGAAAGTACATGAGAAGGCTCCTCATGCTGAGATCGAGTCCTCCTCAAATCCAATGGATTCCCTACAAGGTTGTTTGTTTCCTGAAGTGTGGTTTGTGCCTTCTTAGGCATATGCTAAAGATTTGGTGCTGGCTTCTTATCTGGATGTACTACCTTCTTATTTCCATGTATAAAATTTGAGTGTATGGAATAATCTCTGATGTCTAAAATGGATGAAAGAACAAGAGTATATACATGTTGCACGAGAGGTGCATGAAAAGTACTATCCTTATGTGTAAGTATAATAGATGAGTCATTGTCATAAAACTTAGTGAATTTATACAACCTTGACTTGTGATCCACCTCACCAATTGCAATGATGGATTTTTCATGCATGTCAATTATTGAAACTGAATCTGATGTAAATTCAACCTTTTTACCATTCTGAGCAATCTGATAAAGTGAGAGCATATTCATAGAAAGATTTGGATCATGTAGAACATTCTCAAAACTACCATTGGGGAGTTACACTCTCCCTTGTCCTGCTACTGCTACTGGAGTATCATCCCCCATGAGAATAGGGGGTCTTGAGCATGGACTCAAATAAGAGAAAACTTCATCTTTTGCTGCCATATGATGGGAGGCAGCAGAATCTGTAATCCATGAATCAGATGAGGAATTAATTGAAACCAGAGCATGATGATTACCTTTCTTAGGAGCATGATATTCTTCCTTCTGCTTCTTGACCTTCTCTGGAATGAAGTTTCCAAGGTTTTTTTGTTGAAGTGTCTGTGTCATAAGATCAATCTATTTCTTCATGCATGTAGATTCTTCATGATTCGGTTTATTGTAGTAAGTGTGTTGCTTTCTCTTCTTCTTCTTCCTGGAATCTGAAGAGTCTTTGAAACCTGAAGAATCATTAAAGGGTTTGGAATATCCCTCCTTCTCGTTCTGTTTGGATGACCCTTTTCCATCATGCATGGTGAGTGCACGTTCTTTTGGATCTTTCATGAGGCCCATCTATATGATTTTTGTCTTCTCTTGTGTAAGAGACTCAATGAACTAAGCCAACGTAGGTATTTTCCAATTGGTTCCAAAAAGACATCTGCTGGAATGGAAATTGGAGACACATATAGCGTATTCTAGTCCTAGCTTGGCCAAGATTGTTAGAATAAGTTGTTTCTCTTGTGTAGACTTGTCAATATCACATTCACCCAAGCTCAAAATCAAAGATTTAAATTTAGTAAAGAAATCTTGTATATTATCAAAACTTTTAGGGTCTAAGGTATTCAAATCTACCTCAAGCATATGACCTTGCATCTCATCTTGCTTTCCAAAGAGTCCTTCTAGGGTGGTCCAGATCTTGTTTGAAGTCTTTCATGCAACAACATGAAACCATAAATAAATGGAGATTAACTAAATAAGTAGTCATGTGGCCTCATCCTTATAGTTCACCCATCTCATCTTCTCAATCACTGATGTAGGTTTTGTTTCCGTCGCCATCATCAAATTATATAGTCCTTTCCTTCTGAGTTGGAATTCTGCCTGGGGCTTCCAATCAAAATAATTGTATGGTCTGAATGTTATCACCAAGTTTGAATGTATAATAGTTTTCATATCCATCTCTTCCACTGTTTCTTATAACCCCTAAAAATTTACTCTCAATGTGCAAGTGAAAAATTAAGAAATCACGACAGAAGTGACACCTTAAGTGAAAATTCGTATCAGTTTCAAGAGATGATCTTGCGTCTTACTTTCTAAGAAAGCAGTGAGGAATATCACCAAACAGTTGAAAACCCACTTCCAAAATGGCTCGATTTACTTTCTGCATGGGTCGTTTCCTCAAAAACTTAATATTTTGGGAGCAATCACTGCTGAAAGGTACGACCATAGATTCGTATCATTTTCAGGAGGCTATATTGCAGCTTATTGTCTGAGAAAACGGTGAAGCATGTCGCCAAACGGTTGAAAACCCACTTCCAAAATGGATCATTTTACTTTCCATGCGAGTCATTTCCTCCAAAACTTAATATTTTGGGAGGAATAATTGATGAAATGTACGACCATGGATTTAGCTCACAGAAACCTTGATTGTCCTTATTATTTGGCTTGGCTGGCTTGCTCCAAGCAGCATAGCTCTAATACCATGTTAGTGTTTCATGGAAACCTGCACAGGAGATCTAGATAAAGAAAGTAAAAACAAAGCTTATCAAGAAAGGAAGAGAGATTCAATATGGAAGAATGAGAAAATATATTCACACTACTCTAATGAGATGATGATTGATACATAGATCATGATTAATATGATACAATGAATGAGTGGAATACACTCATATATAGGGAAAAAAATTCCATAATTAAGAAAAGCAATCAAGTAGTTAGCTTTCCTTAGGAATGCATGAATGCATAATAGTGATGGTAAAAATAGAAAGTCTAAAATAAAACTAGTCAGTTAACTCCCACTGAACTAGTGTGTCGAAAATAGAAATTTCTCCAACAGGAGCCATTTTCCTGTAGAAAAGAAAAATCTTATAGTGAGACGCCAGCCAACCTTGACAAGTGGTATTGACGCAATCATAAGTGTAGAAATGATAAAGGAAATACTTACCTTTTCCTTGCAAGAGATTAACCTGGTCTTACTGGTAATAAAAGTTAGAGAGTGGGATATAAACTCTTTAATACTTTCTCTCACTTCTTCATCTACTTTGGGAGATAAGCCATTTCCGAACAAAATACCATGTTTGGGAATAAACTTTGCAAATTTAACAGAAAGAATACTTACCTTGTCGCGTCAAGTCTTAAATTTAGGAGTGTAAATGATGACTGCACAATCTACAACATAATCCCCAACATTCTTAGGATTAAATGCAACGTCAGTTGGCGGTGTAGGAGCAGATTATTTCGTAGTTCATCAGTGAATTCAAATTTCAGCAGTTGGTCGACACGCGGGATCATGGTGTACATTGTGCGAAAATTCAATTTGTCTAATCAAATTTCAAAATTCTCTCTCATATTAGTTGGAGGTGTCCCATCGAATTAGCAATCCTTTAAGAAACTAGTATGATCATTATCAGGGATAAGAAGGATCGCGTATCAACCGGGGTTTTTGGCGTTGGTGGGTAAAGGTTCAAACTAAAACCAGGAGTTCAGTATCCTAACAATCAACCAATATTTAATGAGTGTATCAGTGCCGACGGATTTTCTTTAACGTTATTTCGTTGGCACCTCTAGGAAAAAGTTCTGATGTCAACCCAAAATTGCCCCACGATGTTGACATGGAGGTGCTGACATGGAAATATAGATATGACATGGGGGACATCAAAAGATGACGTGGGTAACACCTAAGAAATACATATTGTTTACATGGAGAAACACATGGTGGTTGATTTGACCCCTGGGGTGTGTGGAGTGTTTCTTTTCGACATCGGTGATTTTATTTTGACACATGTTACTGTTCCCTTTCTCCCTCTTCACTGATGCTGACGGTATTTCAGCGATCGATGATCAACGATTGTTGTTTCCTATGTTGACGGTTTACCTTTCATATTTCTCTGATGTCGATGGTACATCGACGATTTTAGGAAAAAAAAATCGCAGGCTAGAATCAACGATGGAAATGGTACATTGGAGATCAATGATTATCGTTGTTATGTGGGAATTTTTCCTTTCAGATTTCACTGATGTTGATGGTGGGCATGTGGCTAAAATTTTAAGATGTGTGCACTTAGTCTAAAAGGATAGGTTCACTTAGAGAAAAAGTCAATCCATTCAACAATTACAAACCAAACCTAATTTTATTGATGATAAAACATAAAAACAAAGAAAACCAATTGATCCCTACACAATTGACTAAATTCAGAAAAAACAAAGTGGTACCCAAAAAGAAAAAAAATCCCAAAATATTTTGGGTTGTGTTGAGTGCTCAATAGGATTTTGCACTACCCCTTGCAGCCACCCAAGTAGACTCATCCCATGATTAAACTAAAGATGACAGAGCCACTCAGTTCATTGAGCAGATCCAACACCTCAACCAATAGGTTCAGGATATTTTACATAAATCCAATGTCGAGTACAAGCAATGTCATGATCAACATCGGGTGCCACAAAAGTTTCAGGTGGGAGACAAAGTTTGGTTCCACTTGATGAAAGAACTCCTTAAAGGCCCCCATAGAAATATTCTTCCACTCCTCTATGGAACTTACACCATCATCAAGGCTATGGGTTGAGCTCAATATTCCCCTCTTCCTGGGCTTGCACCTAGTGTTCAATATGGATCTCCTTCGGCCATATTCTCCACCATTATTAGATACCTCATAGATAGAAAAACAATTGACACCAACAAATCTCAACCTTGACTGCATGAAACAAGAATCCACTAATCATATCATGGACACACATGTCAAGGGCACTCACTAGTAAAGGATCCAACTTTATCAGGTTGTCAAATAAGGGAAAATCCTACACGAAGGTAAGTGGCTCACCAGGGGCCAAATTCAATAGAAATTTCCTCATCTTATGGGGAAAATCAATGCAATGGAGACCATTGATTCCTAAGGAGGGAATATTGGTCTAGGTGGATGTCGGTGGCCACCCACCTATTCCTACTGGCTCATCTTGTCATTTTTTAGTTTGGTAGTTTTGTCCTAGTTTTCGGGTCCTGAACTTTCGAGGTCGTTTTGATGTCCTAAACTGTGTTTTTAGGGATCACCACAATGATACTATAGACAAAGTTAGATTTTGATGGCATAATGTGTATTCATCGAATAGACCTTTCCAAAGGGATATTGTGCACCCTAAATGGAGATCGTATGCAAAATCTATGACACCTGGAAGTTGTTGTAGCAGCTTACCCCAATGGGGCCCATATGACTCTTGGTGCTTCATCTCCTAGGGTTAGTTTTTTGGATGTCTAGGGTTTTGGAATTCATTTTTATTGTAAAAAATTCTTTTAGAGCCTCATTTTACTCAATTTATTGTGAATGAGAACAATCATCACATCTCTTCTCAAAGATAAGCTGCCACCATTCTAGCAAGCTTGTTTCAGTCTACATTTTACAGTTTCAACATATTTCTTTATTAATAGAATCCAAGATTCATTGTATCTATGTTATTTGTTGGCCCTCGACCACGTTTTGAGGAAACCTTGGTTAGGTTTGGACCACCCTTTGTAATTTGACACGAGGATCGAAGATGGAGTGACATGGCGGAGCTGAGATCACGGATCTCACTTGTTTTGCGGGCTATATGGACCCAGCAAGTGGTTCACTAGGGTTTTTGTAATGGGTTATGGGATTTCGACCCATGGTTTTACTCATGTTTAGGCATTTTTGTAAGGAAATGAAAAATTATAAATAGATAAGAATGTATGGTAGAAGAAGGAGGCGAAAGATAGCTTGCAAGGCTAAGTGAAAGTAGATTGGGTTTCTTTGTGCAACAGATTGTGTATGTAAGGCTCTGTGCTAAATAGAGAAGTTGGATTTGTGCTGTGACCTAGTTTTGGGAAGGAGGATCTGGCGCTCAGTGCCCAGATATCCTGTCCTCTGCGAGGATTGGCTCTATGGCTTAGTGAACATGAGCAGATGAATGTAAGTGATTGAAGACTAATAAAGAAGACGAAGCAGTTGGTAGACGTAGCCCCACACTGGGGTGAACCACATATATCGCGTGTCTTTTGATGTGCTTGATGTTTTGTTATTTATATTCTGAATATGCTTAATTATTTTCTTATTAGATAGATCTATAGATTCTTAATGCTTCACATGCGTTAAGGATGAATGAATGTTATATCTAACTCTGTGTTATGTACTAAGTAGTTGAAGTGTTTAATATTTATTGTTACTGCGCTGATCTTTCTTAGGATTTGTTCTGCAAGCTAATAAACTAATGCATGCCATATTATAAGTGTTATTAAAGTACTTATGAAGCGTTGTAATAACATATATGTGTCCTATCTTGGTTACAGACACCTCAGTCCTGTAACCCAACTGCCTCTACCTCGGGTGAGAATTTTCTTGCTTTGCATGTGTTGTCGAAAGGGCCGATAGTTAGGGTTTTGTTGGTGCGTTGTTGAAGCGTTGAACCCTAGGTCTTCCCCTGTGCCAAAAAATGGTTTTATTTCCAGGACCTGGAACTCTGATTGTTGGGAACTGAAGTAAAGAAAAGAAAATCTTTGTGCTTATATCTGTTGTTGTAGTGTGCAGTACTCTACTTGACTTGAGAATCTTTGTGCTAAGAAAGAAACTCAATCTGAAGAAAAGTGGTAAGATATTGAAAGAGATAAATCTTTGTGCTTTGATAAGAGTAAATTTTTTCTTTTGAAAGAATGAATTTAGGTATGTTTAATAGATTATGTCCTAGTTTGAAAGCTAGGGCACAGTTGGAAGAAGGAATTGATCTAAATAATTTTGATAGAAATAAAGAAAGATATGTTATTCCTATGCATAGAAAGAATTTTTGGACTAATAAATGGATGCAGGAACCTATAAAGAACTTTTGCAGATTGCAGGTCCAACACTGTGATCCTACTGTGGAGTATAAGAGAAGTTGGGGAGCATACAAGAGAAAGAGAGGATTGACAGTATGTTATAACTGCAGAAGACCAAAACATCTTGCTAAGGAATGCCCTGGTACAGGCCCTATTTGTTTTTGTTGTAAAATTGTTGGTCATGAAGTTGAGGATTGTCCAAGAATGATTGCTAAAGTCGAACAGATGAACATGAGACAAGAAAAATATGAAGGAAGTCAAGAGAATAAAAGTATGTTAGAGAATCATCAAGAGAAATAATCAGAGAAAGCTTGGACTACATTAGAATAGTTGAAAGAAACGATGAATGGTCACAAAGATGTCAGTTTACCAGAGATCTTGAAAGTCAAACAATGCATAAATGAAATAATAGAAGACTTCAACATAAAATATGTCTTGGATGAAGAAACACAAGTAAATATTATGACAGAAGAAACTTGGGAAAGACTATTGTGGTACCTTAATTGGGAAGCATAGGTTTGTTTAAAGGAAAGATGATAACCCTATGTGTAAGAGTTACTAATGTACCTGTTATCATCCATGGAACAACGAATGAAGAGGAATTTGAATTCATTAAGTTTGTTGAGAACAACACCTCGTTCCCACTTTTGTTAGGAAAGACTTAGATCGAGAGGGATTAGATCAGAAGGGAAGCAGAGGAAGTAGCCACACAAAAGAAGAAGCAAGAACTAAGGTATTTCATAGCTAGAAAAATAGATAGACTAATAGAAGAACAAGAATTTAAGTCGAAGAAACAGAGGGAAAGAGAATTAGATGTCGAAGTTGAAAGAATGCAAGAAGGTTTGAAGGACCTATCCATGCAAGAAAGAAGAATACCCATCCTGGAATTAATAAGAGAAGAGGTATTAACTTCAAACTCTTTGAGAGCATGTCAGCAATGGGAAGTCACTATGCTAGGAGAAGATAAGAATATTAATGGAAAGAGGATTCCAGAAATAGTTAGAAAGACTCAGATCATAGGAAAGAAGGAAAGGAAGCTCAGTAAGAATAAATCAAAGTTGGAAAATATACAATAAGTTACATGGAAGACTTCGCAAGAGGAAGGTTTGCAGGATTTGCACCTTGTTGGAACAAAAGAACCACGTAGAATGGGACTTCACCCCGGTGAAGCTATATGACCATTGGAGGCACCCTGACCGTTAGAACGACGCTCTAGAACGACTATAAAATGAATTTATGGGTGGATGGACCACGTTTGGGATGTTGAGACTGTGCCATAATGGACAGATTCACATTAATGAAAGAATTCCTACCTATTGGAAGAATCTGTTACGATGCTCACTTACTTAACCCATTTGTCACTGCACCGGGACCACTTTTTGCCACCTGTGATTATCTAAGAAAATAAGAGAAGTTATTGTGCGTCGAGATGTGCTATCAAATCTGGCCATCCATTGTTTACTCCACCTATCCGTTCACCTACCCTGACTTTCCTGTTTAAAATTGATAATGTTGGGCGAACGCAATGAGTTAGAGAATTCTGTCATGGAGGTTATTAAGAATTTTATGGATGATAAAGATATATTTAGAGGAGTACAGGCATTGTCAACTAGGGTACTTCAGACTTCCCCATCGACTGGACGATGTTATGTCCATACCAACCCCACAACTGAGCAACGAAGTAATCATTGCGGCGATCTAGCTAATGTGAAGCATATCCCGTCGATCTTATCATATTATATCCTTCCTTTGGCTAGTGTGGTTAACCACGACACCATCCCACGAGACTTTGAATACACTTTTATCACCGCGTACATCCCGAAGGGAATACACGTAGTTGGGAACTAGTTGGGACAGATCCCATTACTGAAGAATAGTGACTTCAACCTTGGAGATAAAAAGAACTACGCTATGCTAGTGCCCCATAGATATTTGATGAATACCACTAGGAAGAAGCCTCTCATTGTCTCCCAGCCTTGGATTAAGGAGTTGGCGTAGTCCACTATACTCAATGTGATGAAGATTCCCCATTTTGGCTGACACCAGGATGTTAACGCGTGCATTAAAATTCCCTTGTCATGCTATCATGTCGGATACCTGCGGCTCGACTGGTTGATTACTCTGGATTCGACACTGATCCAATTTATTATAGGATTAAGCATGAAGGGACCTGACCCTCGACAGTTTTACCCAGGGAAGGCCTTAGATCGCTCCCTATCACATCAGATTAAGGAAGAATATGGAGAAGTTGAAAAAGGGAAGTGAGGCTACAAGGTAGCCTCTATCTAGGATGGTGCAGTACACCTCACTTTCCAACTCATAGCTGGAAATATCGTAAGAAATAATCGCCCCACACAGTTCATCGGGTTCATGGTGGACCTCAAAGGAAAGTGTGTGGAGGGTATGCAAGTGAATTGGGTGGGTTACCTCGTCAATGAGCTCGAGAAATACTATTTCGAAGCTCATGATCAGAGATATGAGTTCCACTTTAGCTGGTTGCTCGTATTGATTTCATTTGTTGCTTGGAAAATTCCGAAAGGAGCCACCTTCCTAGAGATCAAACCATCAAAGTCGTTGGTTGCTAGCTTCTCGACCATGTGGTACACCAATGACCTGTCAAAGCAATGGCAGTCGAATGTTGTTTTCCGTGCCTATTATCAGCAACTAAAGGTTTCCATTGAATTATTTCCGCACATGACACCATGTACCTTGCACCAGTATAGATCGATAGCCAAGTTCTGCATAGATCGATGCTTTATCTATATCACTGCATGTAGAGACAAGAGCAAGGAAAAGTTGCAATCATACTACAAGCTAACAGACGATGACATGGAGCAGATCACAAAGGAGTGGCTGAAGGAGTTCCTTATTCCAGTCGATGATGTAGAACTATCCAACCCCGACATCATAGGAATCCCCTTGGTCACTCGAGTCAAGCATGTTGGACAATCCAATGTGAAGAAAAAGAAGAAAAAGGAGGAAGTCCAGAATATAGAGATTGACGAGGAGGACAACGCCTCTGAACAAATTGGATTTGGCTCACCCGCAGGAGGACGAGGAGGACATGACCAAGCAGATAGAAAAGGAGGAGAGGATGAAGGAGAAAAGCAAGGTGAAGGAGAATCTTCACCATCGAAATATCCCCTTACTGAAACAGTAACCCCGCAAAAGAGGAAGGTTTCTCCACAGAAACCTTCATCAAGAAGGAAGACACTGGCTAGTAAGCCCTAGATGGAAGCCATACTCACAGAAGATGACATCAGTCTAGTCCGAGGAACCATGGAGGATTATTTAGAGGATCTCTTACATAGATATGGAATGAAGAAGGATGATTTGTATGAAAGATTCGAGAAGGAACTAAAGGATATACAACAATCCATTCATTTAAGCCGTGCAATACCCATTGCGCCCTCCTCATCACAAGTTGCAGAATTGGGGGATGAGCCCACCCATATAAGAAGACTTTCATATGCGATAAAGGCTTGACTTCAGAAAGTGTACGAAGAAAAGGAGAAGGCTATAGAAGTCCTGAAACAAGAAAAAGAGGAAGTCTTAGAGAAACTACAAGTTGCGCGGTACTATGTAACCTCTTATGAAAATGAGAAAGATGATTTTTGGGCGATGCTCGAGGAGGAAAAAGAGAATATACAGAGAGAAAAGGACCAGTTTCTCGCAAATCATATTGCAGTTAAAGAAACGATGAATAAAGAACTTCTCTTTGTGCCCGACTTGGCACCGTAGGAACAAGAATCGGTTGAGATTCAAGTGGAGAATCTCATTGAGGCCATCTAGCAGCTTCAAGAAAGCATAACGGAGTTGGATATTCAAGCAGTACTGAGCACCCCACAGGAGGTGTGCGACCAAAGGGAGGAATCTGCTAAGAGCGTAGTTGGAAGGATCAGAGCCCTTGATTTAGAATGAAAACAGTTGAGCGATAGAAGCATGTAAACTTACGAATTCCTCACAGAAGATCTGGAGCTAAGGAAACTAGAAGAATAGTTACAAGAGGCACAACAAGTGGCCTTCACCATGCAGGTGTAGATGAAGCTACTCACTACATTCGAGAGAATAAAAATATCAAAAGAACAACACGCGGTACAACAAAAAATTAATGCCATCCAGGGAAGAGTAATGGAAGTGGCACAAAAGCTGCAACCTATGCAGGATGAGGCCTTCAAGGTGTTTGAAGAAATGGAAGGACAAGGATTGCAACTGGACCAAGTGGTTGCGATAGTGGAAAAACACCTGGAAGAGCCTATTACAAAGAAGATGGTCCAAGAGCTTGTTGAGCAGGAGGCTCAGGAGAAGCAGCAAGTTGAGGCAACTCGAGTGAATATCGAGGCCTTCAAAGCAACATTTCCTAGACCTGAATGACTCGGGGTGAGTCACAGGTGAGTGTTGGGGGCCTATTGGCCCTCAACCAAGTTTTGAGGAAACCTTGATCAGGTTTGGACCACCCTTTGGACATCGATGCGAGGATAGAAGATGGAGTGACATGGAGGAGTTGATATTGCATATATCACTTTTTTTGTGGTCTATATGGACCCAACAAGGGGTTCACTAGGGTTTTTTTAATGGGTTATGGGATGTCGGCCCATGGGTTTACCCATGTTTAGGCCTTTTTGTAAGGAAATGTAAAAGTATAAATAGATAATAATGTATGGTAGAAGAAGGAGGTAGAATATATCTTGCAAGGCTAAGTGAAAGCAGTTTGGGTTGCTTTGTGCAACATATTGTGTGTGTAAGGCTCTGTGCTAAATAGAGAAGTTGGCTTTGTGTTGTGACCTAGTTTTTGGAAGGAGGATCTGGTGCTTAGTGCGCAGATCTCCTATCCTCTACAAGTCTTGACTCTGTGGCTTAGTGCACAGGAGTAGATGAATGTAAGCGATTGAAGACTAGTAAATAAGACGAAGCAGTTGGTGGATGTAGCCCCACACTGGGATGAACCATGTATATTATGTGTCTTTTGATGTGCTTGATGTTGTGTTATTTATATTTTGAATATTCTTATTGCTTTTCTTATTAGATATATCTATATATGCTTAGTGCTTCACATGTGTTAAGGATGAATGAATGTTATATCTAACTTTGTGTTGTGTACTAAGTAGTTGACATGTTTAATCTTTACTGTTACTATGTTGATCTATCTTAGGGTTTGTTCTGCGAGCTAATAAACTAATACATATCATCTTCTAAGTGTTATTAAAGTACTTGCGAAGTGTTGTAATCACATATCTGTGTCCCATCTTGGTTATAGACACTTGAGTCCTGTAACCCCCCCCTACCTCTACCTCGAGTGAGACTTCACCTACTTCGCAGGTGTTTCCAAAAGGGTCGGTAGTTAGGGTTTTTTTGGTGCGTTGTTGAAGCGTTGAACCCTGGTTCTGCCCCTGTGCCAACACTATTGTTCATTGAATCTCTTTGTTAATAATATAGACCTTTATTTATTTATTTATGCTCATAAAATTTGGATCAATGAGGTGGTCTCTCATCTACCTTTACATCTATAACTTCAACTATTTTGTGGAGTATTTTGTTGTAGCACTTTTATCATTTACTTCTGGAGGATTATCCTAACAAGATACCTTCATCATCTCTAGAATCAAAGTTACCTACGTTTTCTTCATTTCTTTTAATGTAGCATTTGCTTCCAAAAAATTTCAAGTGTTTTATTGATGTTGGTGTGCCATGCCATAGCTCATAAGGGGTTTTATCACTATTTACTCTTATGTGCACTTTATTGAGAATGTTAACAACAGTTTGAACAACTTCTCCCCAAAAGGTTTTGGGTACTTTTGATTCATCAAGCATAGTCATGGCCATTTTATGAACTATTTCATTCATCCTCTCTACTAACCCAATATGTTGAGGGGTTTTGGCAATAGAAAATTATCTCTTGATCCCATGTTTTTCACAATAGTTGTTCAATTCATCATATGTGAATTCTCCTTCTCTATATGATATTAGGAATTTTATTTTTAAATGCATTTCATTTTTTACCTGTGCTTTGAATATTTTGAATATTTCAAAAGACTCAATTTTTTGCTTCAACAATCCATCCCAAGTCATTCTAGTATAGTCATCAATCAACAAAATGAAATATATTTCAACTTCAGGTAATTGAGTACTAGTTGAGAAACATAGATCTATATGAATCCTCTCAAGAGGTCAAGTGGTGGAGTGTTCTATTTCCTTTAATTGAGCTCTTGATTGCTTTCCAAACTGACATGACTTACATATAGTATTCTCAGGTTTAGAATTTTTGGGAATATCTCTCACAACATATTTTCTTCCTAACTTAACAATCTGATTAAAAATAAGATGGCCTAGTCTTTTGTGCCAAAGCCAAATCTCATCATTTTTACCAATGCAACATTTTTCTTTTCCTTCTTCTAGAACATACACATTTTCTAAAGCTCTGACTACCTTGACAATAGTCTTTCTTGTATTCGCATCTATTACCATACAACCTTTTCAATGAAAGTGAAAATTGTGCCCTTGATCACACATTTGATTTACACTCAACAAGTTATTTTTTATACCATCTACATACAACACATTTCGTGCTTTGGTCTTTCCCTTCTTATCTTCATCTAGTACAACAATTCATTTTCCTCTAATTCTAGTTAGAGCATTGTTTCCAAAAGTAACATTACAACCTTTTTCTTTAGTTAAGAATTCAAAATTAATCTTGTCACATGTCATGTGCTTGGAGAAGATACTATTAATATATGATTTATTTTCTATATTTTTGGCATATAGAGCCAGTCCACAATTTTTTTTGTTTTTATTTTTCTTCCTCCAAACCTCGGTAAAACATTTTTTTATGTCTTTCTTATAGATAGGAAACATCTTTCTTTTGCATTCACTTTCCTTTTGTCCAAAATTATTGCATATGTGGCATTGGAGGTCATTTAATAGAGGATAGAAGGAATTTTGATACATAGTCATTTAAGGTTTATTGAATACCATTCCTACATTTCTATTAAATGTCCTACAACTCACAGCCTTATGTCCAAAGTTTCCACAACATAAACAATATCCATAGAAAAAATTTGGATGCCTTGGAATGAAAAACTTACTTGTAGGTATTGTTCTTTGTATAATATCTTGATAAGATTCAAGCAAATGTTTCTTTTTTTATTCATATTTGTTTGCATAGTTGGGTTGATCCACTTATGACTGCTTCTTCTTATCATCTTTTGATTTGTTGGGTTGAATGGTGTTTCCCTTGAGAGCATTTGCATAACTTGTAGGCTCCTCCCTAGTTGACATGTTGGTGCTTGATTCCCCTTTGAAACTTTTCATACTTTCATTATATCCAAGCCAGGTCTTGTCATCTGGTGATCTCTGATTGTTGAGAATGTTATCTAGAGTTTCATATCCTTTTTTGAATTTCAATTGAGTCTTGGAATTTTTAAAATATTTTCTTAAGGACACTATTTCTACTTCTAGTTTGTCAGAGATGTTCTCCTTTTATTTTATCTGATTTATCAATACTTCTTCTCTTATTTTGGCCTCTTCTAGCTAAACTTTTAAGATGATTGTATCTTCGTTGATCTCATTGTCCTTTTCTTTATAAAAATGTAACTTCTATTTTCTTAGTTTATTATTTTTCTTGAGTTGGGATATTTCCTCCAAATCAATAATGAGTTCTCCTTCCATGTCTACTACATCTTTACATTCTTTTGTGTCTATTTTTTCTTGGTCATATTTAATTTGCTCCATGGCCATGATAATTTTTTCATATTAAATTGTATCTGGCTCATATAATTCTTATTCAATGTCTGAAGAGTTGTTGCTATCTTCTTTTGAATAAAAAATGTTCATTTTGAAAGAATTTTTCTTTTTAAACTCCCTAGGTTTATCCTTGCCTTTTTTTTCTTTTTCATTGGTGTTGTTGTGTTTGAAAGGAAATTTAGATGAAAAGTGACCAACTTTACCACAGTGGAATCATTTGAACGGTAACATACCTTTTTTTTTTATGGATCCCCTCTTCAGTTTCCTTACAAATTTATCTTCTTCTTCATCTGAGAAATGTTCTGATGAATCATGATCTTGAGATTTTGACGACTTGATTGATTCCTTGAAGACCACGTCCTTTAGATCTGGTTTTTATTTCCTATTTATCATTTAATAAGAAATTAGAATTCCATGCATCCTTTCCATAGTCAGTTTATGTAATTCATGCATTTCTTCTATTGCAGAAAAATTTTCATCAAGTCTTGAGGGAAGAGATCTCATTACTTTATGAACTATTATAGCTTATTAAATCTTCTCACCTAGCCATTTCATAGTGTTTACAGTCTCATATACTCTGAGAAAGAAACCTGTGACATTTTCATATTCACTCATTCATAGGATTTCAAATTGCATTATGTAGGATTGAAGTTTGGCCATCTTTAATTTCTCGTCTCCTTCATAATTTTTTACTAGTTTGTCCCATATTTCCTTTGTAGATTATAACTACATTGCTTTGAAAATTTTTGTTTTTGCAAGTCCTTCTTGGATGGAATTCATAACTCTAGAAATATTGTATTATTTTTTCAAGTCCTTCTTGGATGGAATTCATAACTCTAGGAATACTATATTATTTTTTCTTACCATCTTCATTAGTTGGAAGAGTAGTTTTAATTTTATAGAAATCTACCACAATCTACCATATTTCCATACCAAGAGACATCAAGTAGGTTTTCATTCTGATTTTCAAAAATATAAAACTTGTTCCATTGAATAGAGGAGGTATGGCTGAAGAAGAAAAAGAATCTTGACTTGACATTCTTTTTGTGTGATATTCCTTCCAGTTATTAGGTTGTTATTGAAGGTAATTTTTTTGTGATACTATTTTTTATAACTTACAACAATTCTGAGGGGGGGGCGGGGGGGTGAATCAATATTGTATCAAAACTCTTAATTTTTTTTCCTTTGCAACAAATTAAAGTTTTTTATATGTGTTTATGTAATCAATAATACATGCATAACACAAAACGTAACACAGAAAATACACTACACCACAAATTTTATGTGGAAACCTAATTCGGGAGAAAACCAAAAAACATCTTTCTTTATGTTCTTCTATAAGCACCAATTTACAATTTACAATTTTTCATCTTGACAGGCACCCAAATTTCACAAATGAGGACACCAATCCTCTCATGCACCAACCTATTGTATATAATGAGGACATAAATCCTCTCAAGAACCAACCTAGCGCAAATGAGGACACCAATCCTCTCAGGCACCAACCTATCGCAGATAATGAGGACTCCAATCCTCTCAAGAAAAAAGCTAACGAAAATGAGGAAACCAATCCTCTCAGGTACCAACCTATCATAGATAATGAGGACACCAATCCTCTATCAAATTCATCTCACCCTAGCACCACCCTACCACCTTGAAAAGAATGTTCTTACAGAACTGGAATTTTCTCTACCAAAATTAATCTGATAGTTTCATTGAATAGTTACAGTTCCTTTTTCTTATCTTTTCATCCTCACCACAAATAAAATAGATCAAATCCTTATTTATAGTGTTTTTTCTTGAGTTCCCCTTCATGTATGCGGATGCATAACAATTACAATGTGGACAAATTGTGAGCATATCAAACTTCTTTCATTTACACATATATCTAAATAAAGAATGTGGATGGATGACAGTTACATTGTGGACATATTTTGACCAAATCAAACTCCATTTAGTTATATGTTGACAAAACTATGCTCCAGACATTTTGACTAATTCAAACAGACCAAATATTTCTTTTTTTACCAAATCATTCATTGTCGCAGTAATTCACATTCTAGTTTACAAAGAATCTATTGTGTGGATAGAATAAGGGCACAAGATGCAAATCACAAGTATTCATCCTGTCACACTTGCCTTGTAGCATACTCACCAGGTTTCCCCACCATATTATGAGCTCACCCTGGAGACTCCAAATTTTCGCTCATCCCATTGCAGTCCACTCTGTCACTCGTCACTTTTCTCAATACTCCCTATGATCTTTGCACATCCATCATTGTGTTGCAACACAAACATCTATATATTCACTCTGAAATTGCGAAAAAGGGAATTTTTCGCAGTCTACTTTACTTTTGAACTACGTCGTAGGTCATCCTCTTGTTCTACACACACTCCTAGTATAATTCATCACTTCCTTGATTTAGTTTTCATCACCGATCCCTTCATCCTTCCATCCTTCTACACACTTTTGTTTTCAACCTTTCATGGTTTATTCTAAGAGTTTTGCTTCAAGTGGATCTGCAATAGTACAGTAGAAAGAATAATTTCACGCAATTCCTCTTCCTGTGTGCAAACTTTACTCCATACATCCTTTCGCGCACTTCCTCTACATGTGTGCCAACTTTGTTCCATATTGTGTGTGTTCCATTTTGAAATTAATGACAACATATGCTCAAGAAGAATAACATTTTCCAATGTGCCATGACCAATACTAAACCCTTAATTGATATAATATTCAAGAGATTAAAAATTGTATTCATTTTCCTAAAGATGACTACACAATATTTACATAATGATTGTATCAATTTTGATTATGAGGGAGGAGGAGAGGTGAATAACACAATCATATATGATATTAGTCCAACTTGATAATCCTTAGGAGTATATTCCTATAGGACCTTTTGTTTTCTTCATCAATAATCATGGGGGTAGATATCATAATCTAAAAGGACCTAAGTTTGTATTAGTAGGTCCAACACCTCAGAAAAGGAGAATGAGTCAGGGAGGTTTATTCCCTTATTGATCACTTTTATATTGTGTATTGGTCAAATGGAAATGGATAGATGCAATAAGTTGCTTCCCAAAATTGTTGCAACGGGAACCTGTGATCATTAATTGTTTTAGAAATGCACATATTCTCTAGAAACATGCATCCATTGTTATTTGAATTGATTCATCCCTTATCAAACCTCCATGCATTCCTCCACATTTCCCTCAATGTACTATGTTATAAAAGTGCATGTATGTTAAAGGACACATGTTTCTTAAAATGCATGTGCATTTCTCTATGTAAAAACAAATGTGTATTAAATCATAAAAAAGTTTATGGGGAACAAGGGGATTCATCCCTAAATGAATATTATTGAGCTCAAGTGACATGGTTAAGGGTTGAAACACTTGGGCCTTCGGCCATAAACGTATCTTCATGGGCCCATGTGCCATGAAAAACACCTACAAACCAAAAAATAGTCTCTGTCAAGGGTAGCTTGGGAATTGAAGTTGGAAATGGATGCCATTAAGAGATTTTGCACATCGAAGATGGGTTGTGGGGCCGTAACCATGGTTGATGAAGGAAAACAAGTTATTAACTAAATTTTTGAATTTTCTTGGGTTCAAGAACATTGAATGGTCCCTTGAACCAACACACAAGTCCTGTATAAGGATTCTTTATAGGCTTCTCAGTGGGATATGGGAACCATTGCTAGGTTTGTGCACTAAAAATGGGTGTGGAGACGTAAACATGGTTAAGGGGAAAATACAAACCTTGATCCCTAATTTAATTTTCTTAATCTCAATCACCGTGAACAACACCAAAAAACCATGGCATGAGCCCTCTCTAGGGACTATTTAGAGTCTGATTTGAATACAAGAAGCATTACGAGGTCTAAAGAATCATGAATGGGTTTCAGATCCTTGACCGTAGTTGAGTGAGGGAGACAATAGCCTCTGGTACTAAGAATTTCTTCTCGGGATCTAGCATGATGGATGATTACTTGAACCAATACATATGACCTTTGTATGGTATCTTTCAGTGCCAAGTGGGACATAATTAGTTTACTTGTAAACCAAGAATAGGTCTCAAGGTCTAGTGAAGGTCAAGGGAGGATAAAAATATCCTTGTTCCCTAAAGGAAGTTGGTCTGGGTAAAGCACCATAAAAAATATCTACAACCCACAAAGCTTCTTAGGATATTAATTCCATGAAAAATACTCATACCATGTTATCAAAACCCCCTATATGGTATCTCTAGCCTATTAAAGGGATATGGGTGACATAATTAAAATGCAACACAATCACTAAATAGGAATATTTCTTGGGCACCAAGAATGATTCTCAAGGCCATGATTAGGGGTTCATTACCATCTGAGTTGGATGTAAGGACCATGAGTAGATTTTGTGTAATTGAAATGTGTCTTGTAGCCTAAAGATGATCGGGGGGGGGACAAGGGGGTTAAACCATAAATGAAATTTCTTAACCTCAAACACCATGGTTGGGGTGGGGTGGGGACACTTAGGCCTTATTCTCTATACGTAGATTCTTATTCTTTATTACCATGAACAACATATAAAAAATATAAAACACACACTCTTTGATGGGTCTTTGGCATCAAAGTTGGATATGGATACCATTAGGAGGTTTTATGCACCAAGGATGGGTCGTGAGGCCTTGACCATGGTTGAGAAAAGAAAAAATATTCCTTAGGATATCAATGAATCTTCTTAGGCTCGATAAATTTGAACAAATCCTTGAAACAACTTATGAGTCCTTTGTAGGGTTTCTTTGTAAGCCTTTGAGTGGGATACATGCACCATGATTATGTTTTATGCAATAGAAATGATTTTCAAAACATAAACATGGTGAAGGGGGAAACAAGGGTCTTAACCCATAATTTAAACTTTTTTAGCTCAAACATCATGAACAACACCTAGAAACTATGACACAATCCATCCCTAAGGAGTCTTTGGCATTTCATTGAATATGAGTGCCATTACGAGGTATTGGGAATTATGGATGGGTCCCATGCCCATGAACATGGTTGATGGAGGGAAACAAGATCTTATGTCCATAAACATTGCTTATCAAAAGAAAAATCCATGGAAGAGTCCTCAAACGACCACATGTAATCCCTAAAGGGTTTTATTCACATTTAAGTGGGATATGGGTGCAATGACTAGAATAGTTGTGAACTACGAATGGGTTTGAAGGTATAACTAAGGTCAATGAAGGAAAATAATATCCATGTTCTATGAGTGAATATTCTTGGGCTCAAGCACCATGAAAAAATCCTACAATCCATGAATCTTCTTAGGATAAAATCCCATGAACACATCCTTGAATCACCACAAAAGACCCTTGTAGGTTCTCTCTATCCTACTAAATATACTTGAGCATAAATATTAAACTGGAACATAGTCCCTAAATAATAATTTGTTTCAATCCCGCATAAGGAATGATTCCCAAGGCCATGATTGAGGTTCTTTAACTATTGGGTATGTGTTATATTCTTTACATGTGTGTGCGTGGGTGCGTCAGATTCGACAACTGCATCTGACGATCCCTCTAGTAGTGACCTATGTGTCGTGTGCATCGGGCGCTTCCTAGGGGGGTCCCATGGGGGGCTAGGTTTGGCCCCCCTGGTTACATACAACGTTTGAGGTAGCGCCCCAAAATTTGTTTTTGGGCGGGTTTTGCTTTTTTTAGTGGATTTTTCTATTTTTAGCGGTTTTCTAAATTAATCTCGGATTAATGGATTAGGGTTTTGGTATCTACGGAATACATAAAAACATTGTATATATTGTATGGTGAATGGTGAAATTCGATATAATGAATATAAGAAAGGTTTTCCCTGGTTGAGGGTTTCCGGTATAAATCTCTGTGTACTATGTGAATGAGCCATTTATTAATTTATGTATTACTTAAGAATATATATTCACTGTGTTACTTCACAGGTTTAAAACTTACATGTGGTATCAGAGCTCATTTTTGGCTGTAGAGGGATGCCTTTGTTGATGAGGGTTTGGCTCGGCCTTGATAGATCAAGTTTATCTTGGGTCTGTGATAAACCTGGGTTTAGTGGGAGCTTTTGCAGTGGATATTCGAGTGTAGAAAGAGGAATGGAGAGCTCTTCTAGAATCGATATAGATAATTTCAACGGTAAAAACTTTGAGCTATGGAAGCTCAATATGGAGGACCTTCTTGTAGAAAAAGAACAATGGATCATTGTCAATCCTGGTACAAAACCTATTGGTACGTAGACTACTGGCACACAACCAATTGGTACACAACCTACTAGTACACAAGCTACTAGTACACCACCTACTGGTATGTCAAAGGAAGATTGGGAGAAGTTGGACAGAAGAGAAAGGGGTACTATTTGACTATGCCTGGCAGATTCGGTGTTGTTGAATGTCTTGGGATAATCTACAACCAAGAAACTATGGCATAAGTTAGGGAATTTGTATCAATCAAAGTCCCTGGTAAACAAGTTATTTATTCGAAAGAAGATGTATCATCTTAGGATGGAAGATGGAGATTCTATGACAGAACATCTAAATGCCTTTAATACTCTGGTAAGTCAACTTGTCTCTGTTAATATTATGATTGCAGAAGAAGATAAGTTCCTTAATTTGCTATGTTCTTTGCCAGACTCTTGGGATAATCTGGTTGTAGCAATTGGTAGTACCACTCAATCTACATTGAAGTATGAGGATGTAGTTTCATCCTTGTTATCTGGAGAGATGAGGCAGAAAAGCATGGATGGTCATAGCACAGCTGCTTTATTTGTAAGAGGGCATACCCAAGACAAGAATCGTGGTAATTCTTCGGGGGGGGGGAGAGACCTAAATATACTGGTAGATCTAAGTCTCTAAGAAAATATTTGAGGAAATTTTGGAAGTGTGGTAAAATAGGGCATTATAAGAAAGATTGCAAGTTGAAGAAGGTTGATAAACTAAATGGATATGAAAGTACCTCTTCCCTAAAGGTGAAAACCTCCACTGAAGAAGGAGGTGATGTTTACCTGGCATCTACAGGTAGACATGCAGACCGTGATATATGGTTGATCGACTTAGGTGCGTCATACCATATGACTCCTCACAGTGAGTGGTTTTTTGAATATGAAAAATACGATGGTGGTGATGTATTCCTAGGAGATGACTCGACAACCAAAATCTTGGCACGTGGAAGGGTTAAGTTGATGCTAAAATATGGAAGGATTAGAAATCTCCCTGGGGTTCTGCACATTCCAAAACTTGCCAGGAGCCTAATATTTGTATGCAGGAGTGGATACTATAATTGGAAAGAAAACTTGCAAGATGGTACGAGGAGAAATGGTGTTGATGAGGGGAGTTCGGTGTGGAAATATGTACAAGTTGTTGGGAAGCACTTATACTAATGGGTGTAACAGTTCTGTTTTCCTTGAGAAGACAAATAAAGAAGACAAGACCAATATCATCCCTGAAAATAAAACCATGTTGTGGCATCAAAGATTGGGGCATATTGGAGAAAAGGGCCTTTGAACACTACCCGATAAAAGTATGGTTAAAGGTATGTCTAATTGTACTCTGGATTTTGATTTCTGTGAACATTGCATATATGGTAAACAAAATCAAGTAAGATTACCATTTGGTTCTACAAGAGCAAAGGGGATCTTGGAGTTGATACACAGTGATGTGTTTGGACCTATTCATGTTCCATCCCTAGGTAAATTTGTGTATTATGTTACATTCATAGATGATTTCTCAAGGACCACATGGATTTATTTTCTTAGAAAGAAATATGAGGTATTTGATAAATTTAAAGAGTTTAAGGCCCTGGTAGAAAATTAGATAGAAAATAAAATAAAGGCATTGAGAATAGATAATGGTGGAGAATTTTGCGGAAATGAATTCAAAGAATTCTGTAAGAAGTGTGGTAAAGAAAGGCATAAGACTACTCCATACACTCCTCAGCAGAATGGATTTTTAGAAAGGATGAACAGGACACTGATGGAAAAAGCAAGGAGCATGCTCAGTGGTGTCGAGTTAGGAAAAGAATTCTGGGTAGAGGCAATGGGTATATCATGTTACCAGGTCAATCAATCACCTTCATCGGCATTGGATGATAAAACTCCACATGAGGTATGGATTGAAAATAAACCTTCTCTTCAACATATTAGAGTGTTTGGTTGTGATGCTTATGTACATGTTCCAAGGGAAAATAGGAGTAAGATGGATAAAAAAAGATGAAAAGTGTATCTTTATTGGTTATAAAGATTGTGTGAAAGGTTATAAGATTTGGAACCCAAAAACTAAGAAAATTGTTTACAGTTGGGATGTTGTTTTTAGAGAGGTAAAAGATGTGTCCAAACATGAATTCCTACCAAGGCAAGACGAACCTGAGAAATAGAGCTAGAATTGAATGATGCAAAATCTAAATCATCTGAAGAAGATGAAGCAGAAGAAGAAGAAGAAGAACCTCATACCCAAGTATTGAGGAGATCCGTGAGAGAAAGAAGGCAACCAGGAAGGTATATTCCACTTGATTTCGGTTCCAATTTTTCTTTATCTATTACTGATGATGATCCGAGAACTGTCAAGGAAGCAGTGAATTTAGAGGATAGTAAACTATGGAAGAAGTCCATGGTTGAAGAAACGGATGCCTTGGATAAGAATGAGTCATGGGATATATTTGAGTTTCCAGTTGGAAGAAAATATGTTGGTAGAAAATGGTTTTTTAAGAAGAAGTTTAATGCAGAAGGAAAAGTGGAGAAATACAAAGCTCAGTTAGTAGCAAAAGGTTATTCCCAGGAAGAGGGAATTGACTTTGGTGAGATTTTTTCTCCCGTTGCTAAGATAACTTCTATTATATTTCTTTTATCTATTGTTGTCGATTTTGATCTTGAAGTGGAATAGATAGATGTGAAGACAACATTCCTACATGGGGATTTGTAAGAAGAAATCTACATGAAGTAGCCAAAAGGCTTTGAAGTGAAGGGAAATAAAGAGTTGGTCTATAAATTAAAGAACTCACTATATGGTTTGAAGAAATCACCTAGGATGTTGTACCAAAAGTTTGACACATACATCCTTGGATTAGGATTTGTGAGAAGCAGGGTGTATCACTGTGTATATTCCAAGAAGATTGGTAATCACTTCATTTATGTATTGTTGTATGTTGATGACATGTTGTTGGTAGGAAATAACATGGATGTTATCAAGGAGGTGAAATCCAAGCTATCCTCCAAATTTGACATGAAGAATCTCAGTGTTGCTAACTTCATTCTGGGAATGGAAATTAAAAGAGATCGTGCTAACAGAAAACTCTTGTTGAATCAGAGAAAACAGGTTGAGACAATATTGCAGAGGTTTAATATGCATGGAAGTAAACCGGTCAAGGTTCCTATTCCTATAGGTGTAAAATTATCTGCAGATCAGTGTCCCAAGACACGTGAAGAAAAAGAGGACATGTCCCATGTTCCGTATGCCAGTGAAGTTGGTAGTTTGATGTATGAAATGGTTTGTACTAGACCATACATTGCACATGCAGTGGGAGTTTTGACTAGGTATATGTCAAAACCAGGGAAGGAGCATTGGACAACAGTAAAGAGGGTCTTCAGTTATTTTCATGGCACTACCAATTATGGATTGTGCTACCAAGGAAGAACGAGATTGGACAGAGTGGTGGACATACATGGCTTTGTTGATGCAGACTGGGTTGGAGATCTGGATCACAAAAGATCTACAAGTGGGTATGTGTTTAACCTATTTGGAGGAGCAATCACTTGGATGAGAAAAATATAGGCTATAGTGGCACTCTCAACTACATAAGTTGAATACATGGCACCCACTCATGCAAGGAAGGAAGCAATATGGTTACAGAGATTGTGTTTAGGTATTGGGTTGGTACAACAAACAGTGATATTAGATTGTGACAGTGAGAGTGCAATATTCCTGGCAAAGAACCCATCTTATCATTCAAAGACAAAGCATATTGATGTTCAGTATCACTTTGTGAGAAGACATGTTTGAAGAAAAGAAGGTGTTGTTGGAAATGGTTGACACTTTGAAGAATGTTGTAGATTCATTGAAAAATTCTGTGAGTACAGAAAAGTTCTCCTGGTGTAGAGTAACAATGGGCATTGTTTCCCTAGATTGCTGACTATATAATCCTGTGAACCCCTGGATGCAAAGAAAACAACAAGTGGGAGAATGTTGGGTATGTGTTATATTCTTTGCATGTGTGTGTGTGGGCGCGTCAGATTTGAAAACTATGTTTGACGATCCCTCTAGTAGTTCTCTATGTGTCATGTGCCCCGGGAACTTCCTACAGGGATCCCAAGGGGAGCCAGGTTTCCCCCCCCCCCCTAGTTACGCACAGTCCCCCAAAAATTTATTTTTGGGCGGTTTTTGCTATTTTTAGCGGTTTTCTAAATTAATCCCGGATTAAGGGATTAGGGTTTTGGTATCTACAAAATACCTAAAAATATTGTATATATTGTATTGTGAATGGTGAAATTCGACATAATGAATATAAGAAAGATTTTCCCTGGTTGAGGGTTTCTGGTATAAATCTTTGTGTACTATGTGAATGAGCCAATGATTAATTTTTGTTTTACTTAAGAATTTATATGCATTGTGTTACTTCACAGGTTTAAAATTTACATGTGGTATCATAGGTCATTTTTGGCTTCAAAGGGATGCCTTTGTTGATGAGGGTTTGGCTCGGCCTTGATAGATCAAGTTTATCTTGGGTCTGTGATAAACCTGGGTTTAGTGGGAGATTTTGCAGTGGATATTCGAGTGTAGAAAGAGGAATGGCGAGCTCTTCTAGAATCGATATAGATAATTTCAACGGTAAAAACTTTGAGCTATGGAAGCTCAAGATGGAGGACCTTCTTGTAGAAAAAGAACAATGGATCGCTGTCAATCCTGGTACAAAACCTACTGGTACGTAGACTACTGGCACACAACCAATTGGTACACAACCTACTAGTACACAAGCTACTAGTACACCACATATTGGTATGTCAAAGGAAGATTGGGAGAAGTTGGACAGAAGAGAAAGGGGTACTATTTGACTCTGCCTGGAAGATTCGGTGTTGTTGAATGTCTTGGGATAATCTAAAACCAAGAAAATATGGGATAAGTTAGGGACTTTGTATCAATCAAAGTCCTTGGTAAACAAGTTATTTCTTCGAAAGAAGATGTATCATGTTAGGATGGAAGATGGAGATTCTATGACAGAACATCTAAATGCCTTTAATACTCTGGTAAGTCAACTTGTCTCTATTAATATTACGATTGTAGAAGAAGATAAGTGCCTTAATTTTCTATGTTCTTTGCCAGACTCTTGGGATAATTTGGTTGTATCAATTGGTAGTACCACTCAATCTACAATGAAGTATGAGGATGTAGTTTCATCCTTGTTATCTGGAGAGATGAGGCAGGAAAGCATGGATGGTCATAGCACAGCTGCTTTATTTGTAAGAGGGCATACCCAAGACAAGAATCGTGGTAATTCTTCGGGGGGGGGGGAGACCTAAATATACTGGTAGATCTAAGTCTCTAGGAAAATATTTGAGGAAATTTTGGAAGTGTGGTAAAACAGGGCGTTATAAGAAAGATTGCAAGTTGAAGAAGGTTGATAAACTAAATGGATATGAAATTACCTCTTCCCCAAAGGTGAAAACCTCCACTGAAGAAGGAGGTGATGTTTACCTAGCATCTACAGGTAGACATGCAGACCGTGATGTATGGTTGATCGACTTAGGTCCATCATACCATATGACTCCTCACAGTGAGTGGTTTTTTGAATATGAAAAATACGATGGTGGTGATGTATTCCTAGGAGATGACTCGACAGCCAAAATCTTGGGACGTGGAAGGGTTAAGTTGCTGCTAAAATATGGAAGGATTAGAACTCTCCCTGGGGTTTTGCACATTCCAAAACTTGCCAGGAGCCTAATATTTGTAAGCAAGTTGGATGATGTAGGAGTGGATACTGTATTTGGAAAGAACACTTGTAAGATGGTACAAGGAGCAATGGTGTTGATGAGGGGAGTTCGGTGTGGAACTCCATACAAGTTGTTGGGAAGCACTTATACTAATGGGTGAAATAGTTATGTTCTCCTTGAAAAGACAAATAAAGAAGACAAGACCAATATTGTCCCTGAAACGAAGACCATGTGTGGAATCAAAGACTAGGGCATATTGGAGAAAAGGGCCTTCAAACACTACACGATAAAGGTATGGTTGAAGGTATGTCTAATTGCACTCTGGATTTTGATTTTTGTGAACATTGCATATATGGTAAACAGAATCGAGTAAGATTCCCATCTATTGCTACAAGAGCAAAGGGGATCTTAGAGTTGATACACAGTGATGTGTTTCGACCTGTTCATGTTCCATCCCTAAGTAAATTTGTGTATTATGTTTCATTCATAGATGATTTCTCAAGGACCACATGGATTTTTTTTCTTAGAAATAAATCTGAGGTATTTGATAAATTTAAAGAGTTTAAGGCCCTGGTAGAAAATCAGATAGAAAATAAAATAAAGGTATTGAGAATAGATAATGGTGGAGAATTATGCGGAAATGAATTCGAAGAATTATGTAAGAAGTGTGGTATAGAAAGGAAGAAGACTACTCCATACACTCCTCAGCAGAATGGAGTTGCATAAAAGATGAACAAGACACTAATGGAAAAAGCAAGGAGCATGCTCAGCGGTACCGAGTTAGAATAGGAATTTTTGGCATAGGCAATGGGTACAGCATGTTACATGGTCAATCAATCTCCTTCATCAGCCTTGGATGATAAAAATCCACACGAGGTATGGACTGAAAAGAAAACTTATCTTCGACATCTTAGAGTGTTTGGTTGTGATTCTTATGTACATGTTCCAAGGGAAAAGATGGATAAAAAAGATGAAAAGTGTATCTTTATTGGTTATAAAGATGGTGTGAAAGGTTATAAGCTTTGGAACCCAGAAACTAAGAAGATTGTTTACAGTCGAGATGTTTTTTTTAGAGAGGCAAAAGATGTGTCCAAACATGAATTCCTACCAAGGCAAGACAAGGCTGAGAAAATAGAGCTAGAGTTGGATGATGCAAAATCTGAATCATTTGAAGAAGAAGAAGAAGAACATCATACCCCAGTATTGAGGAGATCAGTGAGAGAAAGAAGGCAACCAGAAAGGTATAGTCCACCTGATTTCCATTCCAATTTTGCTTTATCTATTATTGATGATGATCCGAGAACTGTCAAGGAAGTAGTGAATTCAAAGGATAGTAAACTATGGAAGAAGGCCATGGTTAAATAAATGGATGCCTTGGATAAGAATGAGGCATGGGATATAGTTGAGTTTCTAGTTGGAATAAAATTTGTTGGTAGCAAATGGTTGTTTAAGAAGAAGTTTAATGTAGAAGGAAAAGTGGAGAAATACAAAGCTTAGTTAGTAGCAAAAGGTTATTTCCGGGTAGAGGGAATTGAATTTGGTGATATTTTTTCTTCTATTGCTAAGTTAAATTCTATTATATTTCTTTTATCTATTGCTATTGCTTTTGATCTTGAAGTGGAATAGATGGATGTGAACAGAACATTCCTACATGGGGATATGGAAGAAGAAATATACATTAAGCATCCATAAGGATTTGTAGTGAAGGGAAAGAAAGATCTGGTCTGTAAGCTAAAGAATTCACTATATGGTCTGAAGCAATCACCCAGGATGTGGTACCAAAAGTTTGACACATACATCCTTGGATTGGGATTTGTGAGAAGTAGGGATGATCACTGTGTATATTCCAAGCAGGTTGGTAATCAATTCATTTATGTAGTGTTGTATGTTGATGACATGTTGAGGAAATAACATGGATGTTATCAAGGAGATGAAATCGCACCTATCCTCCAAATTTGACATGAAGGATCTCGGTGCTGCTAACTTCATTCTGGGAATGGAAATTAAAAGAGATTGTGCTAACATGAAACTTTGGTTGAATCAGAGAAAATATGTTGAGATGATATTGCAGAGGTTTAATATGCATGGAAGTAAATCGGTCAAGGTTCCTATTCCTATAGGTGTAAAGTATATGCAGATCATTGTCCCAAGACACAGGAAGAAGAAGAGGAAATGTCCCATGTTATGTATGCCAGTGCAGTTGGCAGTTTGATGTATGCAATGGTTTGTACTAGACTAGACATTGCACATGCAGTGGGAGTTTTGAGCAGGTATATGTCAAAACTAGGGAAGGAGCATTGGACAACAGTAAAGAGGGTCTTCAAGTATTTGCGTGGGACTACCAATTATGGATTGCGCTACCAAGGAATACCAGGATTGGACAGAGTGGTGAACATACATGGTTTTGTTGATGCAGACTAGGCTGGAGATCTGGATTGTAGAAGATATACAAGTGGGTATGAATTTAACCTATTTGGAGGAGAAATAAGTTGAATGAGAAAAAGACAGGTTATAGTGGCACTCTCAACTACAGAAGATGAATACATGGCAGCCACTCATGCAAGCAAGGAAGTAGTATGGTGGTAGAGATTGTGTTTAGGTATTGGGTTGGTACAACAAGAAGTGAGATTAGATTGTGACAGTTAGAGTGAAATATTCCTAGCAAAGAACCCAACTTATCATTCAAAGACAAAGCATATTGATGTTCAGTATCACTTTGTGAGAGACATGGTTGAAGAAGAGAAGGTGTTGTTGGAAATGGTTGACACTTTGAAGAATGTTGTAGATTCATTGACAAAGTTTGTGAGTATAGAAAAGTTCTCCTGGTGTAGAGTAACAATGGGAATTGTTTCCCTGGATTGTTGACTATATAATCCTATGGACCCCTGGATGAAAAGAAAATAACAAGTGGGAAAATGTTGGGTATGTGTTATATTCTTTGCATGTGTGTGTGTGTGGATGTGTCATATTCAAAAACTACATCTAACGATCCCTCTAGTAGTGCTCTATGTGTCATGTGTCCCAGGCGCTTCCTGGGGGGGTCCCAAGTGGAGCCAGGTATGGCCCCTCCTAGTTACGCGCAACGTTCGGCACTGGGTAGTAACCCAAGGGCGACGGGGTTCGGGGCAGTGCCCCAAAATTTACTTTTGGGCAGTTTTTGCTATTTTTAATGGTTTTCTAAATTAATCCCATATTAATGGATTAGGGTTTTGGTATCTACGAAATACCTAAAAACATTGTATATATTGTATGGTGAATAGTGAAATTCAATATAATAAATATAAGAAAGGTTTTCCTCGGTTGAGGGTTTCCGATATAAATCTTTGTGTACTATGTGAATGAGCCATTGATTAATTTTTGTTTTACTTAAGAATCTATATGCATTGCATAACTTCATAGGTTTAAAACTTACATGTGGTATCAGAGCTCATTTTTGGCTTCAAAGGGACGCCTTTATTGTTGAGGGTTTGGCTCGGTCTTGATAGATCAAGTTTATATTGGGTTTGTGATAAACCTTGGTTTAGTGGGATATTTTGCAGTGGATATTCGAGTGTAGAAATAGGAATGGCGAGCTCTTCTAGAATTTTGATAGAGAATTTCAATGGTAAAAAAATTGAGCTATGGAAGCTCAAGATGGAGGACCTTCTTGTAGACAAAGAACAATGGATCATTATGGATCCTGTTACACAACCTACTGGTACATAGCCTGCTGTCAAATAGTCGATTGGTACACAACCTACTAGTACACAAACTAATAGTACACTACCTACTGGTATGTCAAAGGAAGATTGGGAAAATTTGGACAAAAGAGCAAGGAGTACTATTCGACTCTGCCTAGAAGATTCGATGTTGTTGAATGTCTCGGGAGAATCTACAACCAAGGAACTATGGGATAAGTTAGGGAATTTGTATCAATGAAATTCCCTCGTAAACAAGTTATTTGTTCGAAATAAGTTGTATCATCTTAGGATGGAAGATGAAGATTCTGTGACAGAACATTTAAATTCCTTTAATACTCTGGTAAGTCATCTTGTCTCTGTTAATATTATGATTGCAGAAGAAGATAAGTGTATTACTTTGATATGTTCTTTTCTAGACTCTTGGGATAATCTAGTTGCAGCAATTGGTAGTACCACTCAATATACATTGAAGTATGAGGATGCAGTTTCATCCTTGTTATCTGAAGAGATGAGGCGGAAACGCATGGATGGTCATCGCACAGATGATTTATTTGTAAGAGGTTGTACCCAAGACAAGAATCCTAGTAAGCCTTCAGGGGGAGACCTAAATCTACTGGTAGATCTATGTCTCCAGGAAAATATTTGAGGAAATGTTGGAAGTGTGGTAAAATGGGGCATTATAAGAAAGACTGCAAGTCTAAGAAGTTTGATAAACCAAAGGGATTCAATATTACCTCATCCCCAGAGGCGAAAACCTCCACTAAAGAAGAAGGTGATGTTTACCTGGCATATACAAGTACACATGAATACCACTATGTATGTTTGATCGACTTAGGTGCGTCATACCATATGACTCCTCACAGGGAATGGTTCTCTGGATATGAAAAATACGATGGTGGTGATGTATTCCTAGCAGATGACTCGACAACCAAAATCTTGGGACATGGAAGGGTTAAGTTGCTGCTAAAATATGGAATGATTAGAACTCTCCCTGGGGTTCTTCACATTCCAAAACTTGTCATCAACCTTATATCTATAAGCAAGTTGGATGATGCAGGAGTGGATACTGTATTTGGAAAGAACACTTGCAAGATGGTATGAGGATAAATGGTGTTGATGAGGGGTGTTCAATGTGGAACTCTATACAATTTGTTGGGAAGCACTTATACTAATGGGTGTAACAGCTGTGTTGTCCTTGAGAAGACCAATAAAGAAGACAAGATCAATACCTTACCTGAAAAGAAGACCATGTTGTGGCATCAAATACTGGGGCATATTGGAGAAAAGGGCCTTCAAACACTACACGGTAAATATATGGTTGAAGGTATGTCTAATTTCACTCTGGATTTTGATTTCTGTGAACATTGCATATATGGTAAACATCATCGAGTAATATTCCCATCTGGTGCTACAAGAACAAAGGGGATCTAAGAGTTGATACACAGTGATGTGTTTGGACCTGTTCATGTTCCATCCCTAGGTAAATCTTTGTATTATATTTCATTCATAGATGATTTCTCAAGGAACAAATGGATTTATTTTCTTAGAAATAAATCTGAGATATTTGATAAATTTAAAGAGTTTAAGGCCCTGGTGTTGGTCCCCGGTTTTGACCATGTTCTTTGCCTATACTATATACCACAGACCTCCAATTATATGCCAGTACCACCCTTTTTGACCTCATTTTGACGTAATCAACATCCCTTTACCATTCAAAGGGGTCACCTAAGGTATCTTTGAATTTCAAGCTATTATTATGCATTTTAATGCTTTAATTTGATAATGGAACTGATATCGCTTGGGTTAGGTACCATTTATATTCTTGGAACAGGATGCCGGTACCAGGTACCAACTCGCACCGTGGAGGTACCAGTGGAGTCGTTCGAGATCGATGCATCATAGTGTGCGTTATGGTTCGAATGAGAGATAGAAGATTCGCAGGACAGCTGGAGTCGTTGCCACAGAAGTGCTCGAAGGCCTAATGATGAAATTGGATCGATTATTCTTCAGCGTTCACACTTTGTGACACTACGTGTCACGAAGTTGTGAAATACGTTTTTCAGTTTGATTGCAAGACTATTCTCGGATCAGGGATCCGTTGTTTTTATGTTTTCTTTGTCTAGACTGTTAAAAACAATAGGATTTGGATATAAACCCGTGTTCACTGCTGAGAACGGGTTACGACTACTACTGTTACTATTACTGTTGTCGTTTGTTATCGTTATTGGTCTATGTTATGAACTTATGTCTTGAATACAAACTGTTGTTGATCTATTTTGACTGTCATATGATCTGAATACTGTTTTGATGAGTTAATGAAGCGTGGAGTTCTATTGTATTTGCATCGTATGATCTAGTCGGCTCTGGTCGTTTTCCACAGCGTTTGTGCCGTTTGGTTGGGCCCACCGAACTGGTGCAAGTCGCTGCCTTAATTTGCAATATATTTAGTTTGTGTTGCTTTAGCCTTAGTTCATTTCGATATTTTACAGCTCGCATCTGAGGTAGCTTAGCGTTCGTAGATTTTGTTTCGGTTTATCATAGTTTCAATTCATCACAGCATGTGAATGTTTTCTTACACAACACTTTAAAAGTTTCAGGATTGTGTTTATTTGTTCCTCAATTGAATCATTACARCGCACCATTATCTTTGACATTGYTGAATATTGAACACAGGACTGATGTCTGTAGGGTTAGAATATGCATAYKGTTGTTTGGTTTTCATTTTCACTTCRGATGTAAMTCGAGTAGCRTGCATTTTKMTTTGTTAGACAGTAGTTKCCTTGYGTKCTTAGAAHAGTTYGGTTAYAGTTAGAACAAAAGGAGCTCMTGGTACCAGTTAGTGGCATAATACTCTGTTTTCCTGTAGATAGCATTAGATTTGTTTTGGATGCTCAGAATGAATGCAGTTTCGACAGTACCCTGTGTGTCATGACTTAAATGAAAATGATGATGGTAGATGGTTGAACATAGAGGTAGAATGATTTTGTAGAACTGCGCTTTTGAATAGAAATAGCAGTATCAGCATCGGAGTACAAGACTGTTTTTATGTTGATGATTTAGATAGGAAATGCTCAGTTTTAAGTTAGTCATTAAAATTCAAGTTCTCAGAATAGGTGTGTGTTTTATTCTTAGGATAGCATTCAAATAAAGACTAGACACTTTCCTGCACATACTGTGTATCAGCTCGAAGTTTACCAACCCTAGTTTGACAATTTAGTGTATTAGGTCACTTAAAAGCTTCAATTTAGCAGCCTGACACCTGGTAGAAAATCAGACAGAAAAGAAAATAAAGGTATTGAGAACAGATAATGGTGGAGAATTTTGTAGAAATGAATTCAAAGAATTATGTAAGAAGTGTGGTATAGGAAGGAAAAATAATACTCCATACACTCCTCAGCAGAATGGAGTTGCAGAAAGGATGAAAATGACACTGATGGAAAAATCAAGGAGCATGCTCAACGGCGCTGATCTAGGAAAGGAATTATGAGCAGAGGCAGTGGGTACAACATGTTACCTAGTCAATTGATCACCTTCATCAGCGTTGGATGATAAAACTCCACATGAGGTATGGACTGAAAAGAAACCTTCTCTTCAACATCTTAGAGTGTTTGGTTTTGATGCTTATGTACATGTTCCAAGCAAAAATAGGAGTAAGATGGATAAAAAAGATGAAAAGTGTATCTTTATTGGTTATAAAGATGGCGTGAAAGGTTATAAGATTTGCAACCCAAAAACTAAAAAGACTTTTTACAGTCGAGATGTTGTTTTTAGAGAGGTAAAAGATGTGTCCAAACATGAATTCCTACCAAGTCAAGACGAACTTGAGAAAATAGAGCTAGACTTGGATGATGCAAAATCTGAATCATCCGAAGAAGAAGAAGAATAACCTCATACCCCAGTATTGAGGAGATCGGTGAGAGAAAGAAGGCACTAGAAAGGTATAGTCCACCTGATTTTCATTACAATTTTGATTTATCTATTACTGATGATGATCCGAGAACTGTCAGGGAAGCAGTGAATTCATAGGATAGTAAACTATGGAAGAAGGCCATGGTTGAAGAAATGGATTCTTTGGATAAGAATGAGGCATGGGATATAGTTGAGTTTCCAGCTGGAAGAAAATATGTTGGTAGCAAATGGTTGTTTAAGAATAAGTTTAATTCAGAAGGAAAAGTGGAGAAATACAAAGCTCGGTTAGTAGCAAAAGGTTATTCCCAGGTAGAGGGAATTGAATTTGGTGAGATTTGTTCTCCTGTTTCTAAGTTAACTTCTTTTAGATTTATTTTATCTATTATTTTTGCTTTTGATCTTGAAGTGGAACAGATGGATGTGAAGAAATCATTCCTACATGGGGATCTGGAAGAAGAAATCTACATGAAGTAGCTAGAAGGATTTCTAGTGAAGGGAAAGAAAGAGTTGGTATGTAAGCTAAATAAGTCACTATATGGTCTGAAGCAATCACCCAGGATGTGGTACAAAAATTTTGACACATACATCCTTGGATTGGGATTTGTGAGAAGAAAGGTTGATCACTGTGTATATTCCAAGCAGGTTGGTAATCACTTCATTTATGTAGTGTTGTATGTTGATGACATGTTTTTAGTAGGAAATAGCATGGATGTTATCAAGAAGGTGAAATCACAGATATCCTCCAAATTTGACATGAAGGATCTCGGTGTTGCTAACTTCATTCTGGGAATGGAAATTAAAAGAGATTGTGCTAACAGGAAACTCTTGTTGAATCAGAGAAAATATGTTGAGACGAAATTGCAGAGGTTTAATATGCATGGAAGTAAATTGGTCAAGGTTCATATTCCTATAGGTGTAAAGTTATCTGCAAATCAGTGTCCTAAGATACAGGAAGAAGAAGAGGATGTGTCCCATGTTCTATATGCCAGTGTAGTTGGTAGTTTGATGTATGCAATGGTCTGTACTAGACCGCTCATTGCACTTGTAGTGGGAGCTTTGAGCAGGTATATGTCAAAACCAGGGAAGGAACATTGGTCAACAGTAAAGAGAGTCTTCAGGTATTTGTGTGGCACTACCAATTATGGATTGTTCTACCAAGGAAGACCAGGATTGGATAGAGTGGTGGACATACATTGCTTTCTTGATTCAGACTGGGTTGGAGATCTAGATCACAGAAGATATAAAAGTGGGTATGTGTTTAACCTATTTCGAGGAGAAATCAGTTGGATGAGAAAAAGACAAGCTGTAGTGGAACTCTCAACTACAGAAGTTGAATACATGGTAGCCACTCATGTAAGCAAGGAAGCAGTATGGTTACAGAGATTATGTTCAGGTATTGGGTTGGTACAACAAGAAGTGAGATTAGATTGTGACAGACAAAGTGAAATATTCCTAGCAAAGAACCCAGCTTATCATTCGAAGACAAAGCATATTGATGTATAGTATCACTTTGTTAGAGACATGGTTGAAGTAAAGAAGGTGTTGTTGGAAATGGTTGACACTTTGAAGAATGTTGTAGATTCATTGAAAAAGTCTGTGAGTACAGAAAAGTTCTCCTGGTGTAGAGTAAAAATGGCCATTGTTGCCCTGGATTGTTGACTATATAATCCCGTGGACCCCTGGATGCAAAGAAAACAACAAGTGGGAGAATGTTGGGTATGTGTATATTATTTCCATGTGTGTGCATGGACACGTCAGATTCGATAATTGTGTCTGACGATCCCTCTGGTAGTTCTCTATGTGTCATGTGCATCGAGCGCTTCCTAGAGGGGTCCCAGGGGGAGCCAGGTATGCCCCTCCTAGTTACGCACAACATTCAGCATCGGGCAGTAGCCTGGGGCCGACGGGGTTTGGGGTAGTGCCCCTAAAAACTTTTTGGGGCGGTTTTTGCTATTTTTAGTGGTTTTCTAAATTAATCCCAGATTAAGGGATTAGGGTTTTGGTATCTATGGAATACCTAAAAACATTGTATATATTGTATGGTGAATGGTGAATTTTAATATAATGAATATAAGAAAGGTTTTCCCTAATGGAGGGTTTCCAGTATAAATCTTTGTGTACTATGTGAATTATCCATTGATTTTATTTTTTTTTTACTTAAGAATTTATATGCATTGCATTACTTCACAGGTTTAAATCTTACATTAACATCCAAGTCGGATACAATTTCCCTTAGTAGGTTTTGTGCATTGGAAATGGGTCTTGNGGGGGGGGGGGGAATGGACTTAATCCATTAATGGAACTTCTTGATGTTAAGTGTCATGGTTAGGGGAGGAAAACACTTTGGCCTTAGGCCCTAAAACTAACTTCTTGGGCTTGATCGCCAGGAACAACACTTGCAAACCAAAACATTAGCACTCTTTATGGGTCTTTATTATTATAGTTGGATTTGGATGCCATTAGGAGAATTTGTTCACTAAGGACGGGTTATGTGGCCTTGACGGTGGTTGACAATGGAAAACAAATTCCTTGATATAATATTGAATCTTCTTGATCTCAAGATCCTTGAACAAGTCCTTGAACCAACACTCAAGTCCTTTGTGGGGGTTCTTTCAAGGCCTCTTAAGGGGATATGAGCACCATGAGTAGGTTTTATGTACTATAACTGGGTCTTCATGCCTAAACATTACCAAAGTGGAAAAAAGGGCCTTAATCCCTAATTGAACCTTCTTAGGATCAAGTTCCATGGACAACGCCTAGACACCATGACACAATCCCTCATCAAGGGGTCTTTAGCATAGGAGTTGGGTATAGGAACCATTAGGATGTTTTCACACTATAAATGGGTCTTAGTTCCTTGACCATGGTCACGGTAGATAAGTAACAAGCTTAGTTCCTTCACCATGGTTGGGGGAGGAAAGCAACAAATTGAAGCCCTAAACATAGATTCTCAAGCTAAAGTAGCATGAATTCATCCTCAAACTGCTAAGAATGGTTATTGAGGTATAAAAAATGTCAATGGAGGAAAATAAGGCCCTTAGGCCCCAAACAAAGCTTCTCAAAATCAAGAACCATAAAAACAAACATGGAGCCACACCTCTCTATTGTGTCTTTAGCATTTTATTTGGATATGGATGCTATTAGAAGGTTTTACAGAAAATGGATTGGTCACAAGGCCTTGACCATCATCAAATAAATAAAACCACTACCTTAGGATATTTTTTAAGCTTCTTAAGCTCAAGAACCTTGAAGAAGTCCTTGAAGTAATACATAGGAACTTCGTAATGGATATTTCGCCTCTTAGTGGTATATAGGCACCATGGGTAGGTTTTCTGCTTTGTAAAAGGGTATCAAGGTGTAAATATGGTTAAGAGGGAAACAATGACCTTCTTCCATAATTTAACCTCCTCAATCTCAAGAACCATGAGCAACACATAAAAACCATAAAAAAATCCCTCTCCATGGATTTTTTGGCATTAGAGTTGAGTATGGGTGCCATTACAAGGTCTTGGGCATGATGGATGGTCTTGGTTCCTTAAACATAGTCATGGGAGGGAATACGATACTCCATCCCTAAACCTTACTTCTCAAGCACAAGTGCCATGGATGAGTCCCTAAACCATCACATATAACCTATATATGGTATCAATCACCTCAAAGTGGGAGATGGGCACCATGACTAGATTAGTTTTTCACCGAGAATAGGTCTTAAGGTATATTGAAGGTTAGGGGAGAACAACAATGGCATTGTGCCCTAATTTAAGATTCTAAACTTAATCACCATGAAAAATACCTAAAACATTCAAAACATTCCCTTTTTATGGATATTTCGACCATGAGTGGTTTACCAAGGGACATTATGATGATTTTAGAAATAATGATGGGTCTTTGAGTCTTTACAATGGTTAGAGAAGGATACCAAGGGCCTTAGGAATTAATAAAGCTTCTTTGGATCAAACATCATGAAAGTTGCATTGAAATACCACATAGGATGTTTCTATGGGATATGGCTTTCATTAAATGTTTTGGGTAGCAATGATGGGTTTAGAGACCTAGACTATGGTTATAAAGGAACAAGGGCCTTACATAGGAAAATGAAACATCTATGGTTCAAGAACTATGAACAAGGTCTCCAATCATTAAACATGCCCTCTCTATGGGCTATGTCACCTTCAAGTAGTATCACATGCACCATTAGGTAGTTTTACACAAACATGATGGGTTTGGGGTCTTGGTTATGGCTAGGAGAGGAAAATAGGTCTTATTCCCTTAAAACTAGATTTTCATGCTAAATATTTATTTTGAAACATGTTCAGGTGATAGAGTTTTACATGGCTCTTATTTTATGTAAAAATAATGTGTTCTTTCTTTAATAACCAAAACCTATGTGCATTTTTATAACTATAATGTGCAATCTTTTATAACTAAAATGTGCATACACTTTTATAATCATAATGTGCACACTCTTTTATAACTAAAATGTATATGTGTTATTGTGAATTCAAAAAAATAAATGGGGGATTGTGTCATTTCCTCTATGTGTTGAATGAGTTGGCCACTTTTGTTTTATCTTTGGAGTGAAAAGCTTGGTGGTTCATACTGCATAAACAAAAAGCACTCATTTTTCTAGTTCCCTATTGTTATGTCCATTTTGTATGAGAGTTTTTAAATGTGTAGATATTCATCACGGTTAAAACTACACACACTTATAGATATTTGTAAGAAGATTCCACACACACAAACACATTTTAAAGAAAAAAGACAATTTTCTTTTTTAATTCATTTTTGTTTTTATATATGTCATAATTTTAAAATACATAGGTATTTTGTTTCAAGTGTATATTTTTATTGTGTCACATATCTAGGAACAAAATTATATGGTGCATAAACTTGCAAACATAGACCTACATAATAAAAATAATAATTTAATTAATTGATTGTGATAAGATCCTCAAACTCAGTCTTAACATTTGACCTCATAATTTCAAGTCTTAATTGATTTTATTAATTTTTTAAGTATGAAAAAATTGTTTAACACAAGAACTTATTGTTATCTACAACCATAGAAGTTTGTTTTGAGAATTTTTTCATTCAGATACTAAATTAGTCTCTAACCCAAACATATGCATTATATTTTAGATGAAAAGTAACATACAACTCTTATAAGAACATGATTTTTTTCGATTTATACAAATCTTCCATCAATAAAAGTTATATATGCCAGAAGTTAGTTTGATTTCCTATGTTTCATCATTTTACATCATGTTCTAATAAAATGTGTTCATGTACCTTTAATAATTCCTCCTAGTCAATAGATTGTTTTTTTTCTAGATCTCCATTAGAACTAACCTGCTATAAGAGGAAAGCATCATCTTGCATAATCCCAAACAATATTTTCATTAAGACAAAGGGCCTAGAAATAGCATTCCCCTTATTCAATGAAAACATATTTGGAATTTTTTATCGATCCCCTCATTGAAATTTTTTTAAGTTTCGAGAGGTCATGATATTTTCTCTATATAGAGAGGCAGAACGAAGGAATTTAAGAATTTTGATCTTCACCCATCAATGGTGTCCTTGTGTTTCATTATTTATTTCCAATTATACACAGCACAATCAATAAATACAAAAGGAAAGGGTGAAGAATAGTCTTAACCTTATCTAGAGGAATTCTAGTTTTGAGCCAAAGATGTCTTGGCTTGATCAAATAAAGGACGAAGTGAACAACATAGTTTTCCCTACATTCCACCTTAAAATATACAGATTGATACCATGATGAAGTCTATAATGTGTTGAATGAAATTCACTTTTTCATCGAACTATAATTGAAGAGGAGCATTTTGATAGTAATGCATTCATGCTAAAAAATTATTATGTCAATGGATTCATATTTAGACAGTAATTTATGGATTCATAATTTTTAAGAGTGCATTATTTAATAAATAATTTTTAAGAATGCATTCATCTACTAGCTAACCATTGACAGTAAATAAATAAGCAATAATCGATTCATAGAACACATGATCTACCATGGTTCACCCCCTCCTAGGCTATGTCCACAAAGAGTTGGTTGCTTTTCTCTTTTATTATGGTTTCTCCAAAATTATAGTGTTGTGTGCCTTACAATCCTCAATCATTTGGGTCAAGATATACAATGAGGCAAATTATATTACACCAGGCTCCTCAGCCTATGATCTAACCCTCAAGATATACCTTATTTTCTCTCTCCAACTCAACAGCTTACAAAACAATCTCGGATTTTACAGTCATTCTTACATTCTAGAATTACAATCATATTGAACCCCTGTCCAACTCTTCGAACCCCGATGTAGACCTCCTAGGTACCTATTTATACTTATTTTTTTCTTATCATCCATTAAATCCTCTTACCAAAACCATAACCCTAGCATGGTTAGGTCTTCTTTCATGCACACCTCGCATGATTTCCTCCTCTGCATGTGCATTTACCTTGCATGTGTTTTTTTACCTGTCAATTGTCTTTTCCTTCTTTGTGCTTTATTCTACAAAATTAGTCATTTCCCCAAAATGGGTCTACCCCCAACAGGCCCCCAACAACAATATGTGTATTGTCCCAAGCCACTTAGGCATTGCGTTCTCCCTTGACAGTCTTTGCTTGACTTTGCAACTTGTCTGTAAGTTCCCTTCCTCATATTTGTACCTGTGCAACATTTTCTGTTAGTGCTTCTAGATTTTGTGTTGTGATTTCCTCCTAGACCATGGTTGTTCATTCCACCTATGTCTGCGCCATGTTATTCCTCTATTCTTCTAATTGCACAATGATTTGCACAACTTTCTCTTAATGAGGTTCCATCTACCCCTTTCTCTCATTCTTTTGTGTTTGTGCTGCTATCATTTCTTCTTGTAGCTTCTTCATGTCTTGTGTCCCCTTGAGGCGCTCAGTGATACTCATCATTCTCTACCTCTACTTGAGGTCCTGGATAGCTATGATTATTTTTCCTTCTTCTCGGTCCCACTGCTGGACTTGTTCGTCTTCCTCCAATGCTTTCCACAACTGCATTGTTCTATCAAATAGTTTTGTTATTGTGTTAGCTTGTTTCTCCAACTCTGCTAGTTGGAGTGAAGATTCTAATTTCCTTTGCTCCCTGACCTCAGGTGGAGTCGTAAGAGTCAATTTTTCCTTCAATTCCTCAATCCGTTGCATATAGTGGTCAATGGTTTTGGAAATCATATTGAGTTTCTCCTCTGTACTTGAACTCTCGGCCTGCACGTTGTTCGAACGGTGGTTGTAGACTATTGTTAGCCCCTGTTTGATTTTATCTATGCAATATTTCTATTCTCTGGTCTCGAACTTCACTTGCTAGATCAAGAGATCCAAGGATTCCTTTCCCTCTTTCATTTCCTGTAGTTCTACTATGTTTGTTCTCGTGCGTGACTAAACCTCCTGCGTGACGCTAACTTGGAGTCTATACAATGCCTTTGTAGGTATTATGGCTAATATCATGTCGACCTGCGTCAACTCTTTCAGTGGAATATGTGATGCGGTTTCATCCATGTGCAACATGTCATTTGTTATTCTAAATATTGGACTCGCCTGGGAAATTGTGTGAACTGTGTATTCCTTATGTGGCGTAGTCCTTGTTGTCGATGTTGCTTCTCCCTCAAAGAAGGATTATGTCCCCCTTTCATAACTCTGCATGGTTATGATTTGCTCGAGGACCTACTTTATTCCAACCAGGTCATCTTATATCTGCCCTCTTTGGTGCTTGGCTTCTTTGAAGTATTCTATTGCATTGTCTTACACCTTCTCTGCCACAAGGTCGGTGTCATCCTTTGTGATTGTGTATTGTGGCAGTTGTTTATGTACCTTTTCTTTCTTGTGTGATCCTCCTTTATATAATATTGGCCTCTGAGGTGGCCCTGCTACTTGTGGATTTGATGTTGGGGGGTTCCCTATGTTTCCGTAGCCCCAGCTCCTTGTTCATTTTGTTTTGGGGTAGTGTCCTTCTGCACGACTTGTGTATTTTTATTCGGCGCACTCCCCTTGTTTTGATGTGTCGTATTTTGGGTGGGTTTCCCCAGATTTTTCGATTTCTTAGGCACAATAGTGTCTACTTATGTGCTCTTTGGAACTTCTTGGATTAGTACTAGGACCCTTCAGTCATCATGCTAGTCCTGCATGGCCATGTCTATGTCATCCTCATTGACACAGTACCTTAATTGTATCCACGCTTTCTCTAGGTCCTTGTATGCTTGGCTCCACATATAGTGCCTTGTTGTGCGGAAATTGGCTATATCGTTGTACTGTGTGACCACATCTAAGGTAATTCACCAAGTGTTGGCTATGATTTCATGTATTTCTGCAAAATACCTAGCAAAGGTACCCATGTTTATGATTTTTTTCTTTGGGTCTCAGTTTCTCCCCAATGACATGTATTGTTTTTCACAGCACCGACCTATCTGGTCACAAAAGTATGAATATGGGGATTCCCTCCACCCCATCAACATGATTAGCATGAGTAGCCACAAGTAGTGGAACTATGTGTCGAGGTCCTGCATGTCTTTGTAGTCCTCAAGGAACAGATTCAAAAGGTAAGGGGCCCAACTGAGTGACATGCCATTTGTGCACTATGCTACAGCTGTGATGATCCCGATAGGGACTTCCTCCTTGAGACACTTCCTCAGCATTTTACAGGCCATGAGTTTGGTGGCCATCTGTGTCATGACGTCGCTGATATTTTTAATAATAATCCTGTGTGAGCCCCTCTCTGTCCCATATTTCCTCTTAATTTATTCATCCAAAGTATTATCTTTTGTTTTGTCATCCAGGTACTACGCGCGGTTCTCACCCATTGATGGTAGTCCTGTGATTAATTCTATCAACTCTACGTCTATGGAGACAGGTTATTCCATCCATAGGAATCCTCCATCGAGGATCGTTATCAACTACTTGATGCATTTGTTCACCTCTTTCCCCCTTCCAAAGTGGGGAATCTCCAACAGGTTTAGGATCCTCGTGTTTGCTAGGTCAGCTACCCATGGCTTTGGTTGTAGAATGGGATCTCCAAAGGGCCCTATCCCTATTCTATATAAGTAAACATGTTGCACAAATTCATGGAATTTTCCTATGTCGGCCACATCGTGGTCTGAGTATTTTAGCTTCTCCACACAACCTAGTAGTGTTGGCATGGTTAATTCCACTCCTTTCAGAATGTGCAGGAGTACAATTTTTGCATCAGGATACCTATGTGGAGACCGCTCCATAGGATTTTTTCCCTTCCATTTGGGTTGTTGGCTTAAGGTACCACCTCCATATGTCTTCTTTCTATGTCAGGGTATGGCTAGCTAGTGATATCTTCTACCAGACCCTCCTGTTTCTACGTGGTTTCTCCTTTAGTTGTTTTGGGTACTATCACCTCTATTTGTGTAGTAGCTTGGAAATTTTCCTGTTGGGCCCCCTCAGCCATCACAGTTTCTGGTGGGTTTCCTGTGTTATGCATAGGATGTCCCTGCGTGCTACTGGCCAAGTCGACTTCCATGGTCGACGCGGTTGGACCATGCCTTTATTCAACCACTGGCGTAGGGTCTATGGGTTCTTCAAAGGGTGAAGGAATTTTGTCAACATCGACGAATTCCTTGAGTTGTTTGGTTTCCCGCACAACTTCTACTACCCCCTGTGGTGCTCAGCTACTTCAGGTTTTCCTTCCTGCTTAGATCAATTCCCCAATATTTGGTGGTGCCATCATGAGTACTGGTTATTTTCTATCAACTAATTCTTCATTGTTTCTCTCTAGATTGTTCGCCAACTCGCTTCCACTCTGCATGCTCTATTTCTCTGCAACTTCATGATTTCATAATGAGTCTTATGTTTCCCGTGTTTCCCCTTTATATAGGAAAGTCATGAAAATTCTTGGAGAATTTTCTCTAGATTTGATTAATGTAATGGATCTTTATGCATACTTTTTCATTGAATTCCATAATTTCTTCCAGTTGGCCTGTTTTTTCCATAACTGCCATTTTTCAAATTTTTTCTTTTTCTTACCGTTGGTCCTTTTTCTAGCACACTGAGATTTCCAAGTGAGCGAGGTATATTTTGTTGTAATTTTTCCTTAGTGCACGATGTGTCCTGTAGCTGTTGCATGCATAAATTTTATTTTCATCGCATTGAGTCCATTTTTGTTGTGCGCGGTCTTCTGATGTCTGGTGCGGGAACTTCTACACACAACTTTCTTCTTCTTTTTTTCTCTGACTTAACTTCTACTAGAATAGACTATGTACAGGTTCTCTTACTGTGTGGTAACTTTTCTTACTGTGTGGTAACTTTTTAAGTACTAGGAAGTCGACTGTCCATATACATATTCAGACAACTCTCATTGATCATTCCTTTCAGTTATGTTCCTTGCAAAAAATTTAGTTGTACAGTTCCTCCATCTGTGATAGTCTTTACTTCATATGTCCCCAACCAATGCATTCTAAATTTCCCTGGATGCTAAAGAAATTTACTATCATACACCAATACTAGGTCTCCCTCCTTGAAAATATTCCTCTTGATATGTCTATCATTCCAAGATTTATCTCTTTCTTTTTGAACTTCTTGGTGAAATCCTGCTAGAATCCTATCTTCCTCCATCTCCATCAGCTGATTTATCATTTTTTTTACTGTGCCTCATTCTGTCATGTTGGTAATTGTTGCTACGTGCAGACTAGGTACCAGGAATTCTAATGGCACCATTGTTTCTTGTCCATATGCTAACCTAAATGGTGTCATTCATGTCAACTTTTTGCATGTACTCATGTATGCCCACAATACTGTTGGTATATTCAAGTCCCAATCATCCTTGTTAACGTTGCAGATATTTGTCAAGGCATTCTCTAGGATCTTGTTAAAGGATTCCACTATTCCATTTTATTGAGGGTGATATGGTGTACTCTTCTGATGGTAGACTTCAAATTCCTTGGTCATAGCCTTGATAGTATTGTTGATAAAGTGAGTACCTTTGTCACTCATCAAAAGCCTTTGGCATCCAAATCTAGTGATCACTTTATGAAACAGGAAATGTGTTGATGTCTCTGCGCTGCAATCTTTTATTGGTGTTGCTTCTTCCCATATTGTTAGGTATTATGTCACAATAATGATATACCTCGCTCCTGAACTTTTCGTTGGTGGGTTAGTTGGTCCCACAAATTATATTTCCCATTTTTTGAATACTTGCAAGGTTACTTGTGGTATTAGGAGCATCTCATCCCTTCTATTAGGTTTACCAACCCTCTGACATACATCACATCGTTGGAAATAATCCTTAGCATATCTATGAATGGTTGGCCACCATAGTTATACGCACAATACCTTTTGTGCAACAGCTTTTCTTGCATAATGTCCTCCAGCTATTCCCTCATGTGCCTCTGCTAAAATCCTAGGCCTCTCATGTTATAGTACACATCTTCTCAAAATGTTGTATGTGCCCATCTTGTATAAGTTTCCTACAATCAATTGATAGTCTGCAACTCTAACAACCATATTTTTATTCTACGCAGTGTTAACATCTTGTGGCGTGGTTCCTATACTCAAGTATTCAATGTTGTCAACAAAATATCCATCATCTACTTGGACTAAAAATAACTTCACATTAGGGAACTTGTCTTCTAAATTTGTAGGTTCCTCTCCATTGGTGATTCTTGACAGGTGATCAGGTCCTGCATTCAACTTCCCTATTTTGACTATCACTTAAAAATCAAATTCCTGGAACAACAGTAACCATCTACAGATCCTCCCCCCCCAACAATGGCTTGTTGACTAGGTATTTGAGGGTTGAATGGTCTATAAAAATTTTAAAGTGTTTTCCAAGTAAATAGTGTTTGAACTTCTGAAGTACATATACCATTGTTAAGCCTTCTCTTTCTGTGGTATTGTAATTCTTCTCTAAATCTAACAATTTTCTTCTTGCAAATGTTATAGGATGATCCAATTTCCTTGCTCCTGGTTTCACCAAAATAGCTTCAATTTCCGTGGATGATACATCCATGTGCACGTGAATTTTTTTTTCCCGATCTGGGAATACTAGTATAGGTGTTGTGACCATTTTTTTATTTTAGAGTGTCCAAAACTTGCTAACACTCCTCATTCCACTGGAATTTGCTATCTTTCTTCAATATTTTCTCCATCGACGCAGTGATATGCGCATACCCCTTTATGAATTTCCTGTAGTATCATGTGTGTCCCATTGTTTCTCTCAACTGGCGCACTTATTTGGATGGTGGTAAGTTAATGATGACTGCAATCTTGGCAGGATCTATTAGAAAGCCTTGTTTTCACACTATTGACCCAATAAAATTCCAAAAGGTGTCCAAAATATGCATTTCTTAATGTTCATGGATATCTGTCATTTCCTACATCTTTCCAACACAAGACTTAACACCTCTACATGGTATTTCAACATACTGTATACTGTCCAATCATCTAGGTACACTTCTAAAAACTGGTGGATGAATTCTTTGAATGCAACTATGACTACTCTTGAAAATATTGCTAGTGCATTCTTCAGTCTAAAAGGAATGATTGTGTATTGATAGGATCCCCATTCCATGGAAAAGGTAGTCTTATACCTGTCTTATAGAGCTATTTTTATTTGTTGGTAGCCTGAGAATCCATCCGTGAATGAATATGCTTCTTTACCTCCCACATTCTCTAGGACTTCATCAGTAAAAGGGGTGGGAAAAGGGTCATGTAGGAAAGCATCATTCAGTTTCTTGAGATCCACACAAATCCTTATCCCTCCTTGTTTCTTTTCCTGCACTACCATAAGGATTATCCATTCCGATTCTTCTCCTGGTTCTATGATACCAACTTCTTGTTAGAATATAGAAGATGGTGTGCTCGTTTTACCATTGACGATACCCTCGTCACCCAACCATAGGCCGAAGCCTCCCTCCGAGAACCTTAACCTTGACCTGAGAATTCCTCCGGAAGAAAACCCTAGGCTAGATAGCCAAACAAAGAGTAGCACATCAATCCCCAAGGATAGCGCATCACAAACGACTGATCAGATGTTCCAAACCCTAGCCAAGAGATATCCAAGCCAATACTGAGATCTTGTTGCTGTTGCAGCTGCACCAGCTCTTCCTCCAAACCTGCGCACCAAACTGTAGAACTGCAATTCTGAGATGTGTCAAATGAGAACTAGCGCCCTGTATTTATAGTAATCCTGCCAGTTTACTAGGGCTGACTTCTCTTTCTGGGTATGTGTCTGTTCAGTATATTATTATTAATTCTGGCCAACTTCTTCTCTTGGAGGCTAATATCCTAATATAAATTTTCTTCTTGAGACGACAAGGCTTCTAGGGTTATTAGCCAACTCATTAGGGTTTCTCTTGCTTCCTGGAGTCTTCTATTCTCATTAGGTTCACACGTGGGGGTAAATACCTCCCGCAGCATAATATTAACACTCCCTCCTAGCTAGAGAGGTATTTATAGGTAATGGACTTGAGCATAAAACATACCATTTACCCGGTAGCATCAATATAGTCATCTAGACTATTTCATGACTAGATCATGAGCATCACCATCACCATCAGCTGCATCATCTTCTCAAAAACATACTTCATCTGAGTAGTTAGATATGATGTTGGATACGCCACTCTCACCATGGAGTGATACAAGAGGAGTAAAAGCTCTGAACTATTTTCCGTCTGGAAAATCTATGTTCATCATTCATCTGAATGATCATCTCCAATAATCTGTTGATAGTCTTCAAGGCAATTAGAACAAGGATAGAACACACATGTGTCTATTCATAGTAGTACACAACTACAATCCAGTGGTTAACTACCACACCAAGTAACACACAAGTACTTGATCAGCAACGTATAGTTGCGAACAGTGAAACATATTCACCACAATAGTCCTCATCTACTGTCATATAGTCTTCATAACAAACATCTAAGAGCATCCTGCATAGAAACAATGTTATGATAAAAACTGTATCATCTGGGCTAATCTTTCACTCACGTCTGTGAGATCTAAAAGAATGTCTGCCACCACAATAGTCTTCATCTGCATAGAAACAATGTTATGATAAAAACTAAATCATCTGGGCCAATCTTTCACTCACGTCTGTGAGATTTGAAAGAGTGTCTACCCTCAGTATAGAATATCAACAATAATCATCTGGGCCAATCTTTCACTCACGTCTGTGAGATCTAAAAGAATGTATGCCCTCAATATAGAACATCAATAATAATCATCTGGGCCAATATTTCACTCACATCTGTGAGGTCTGAAAGAATGTCTTCCCTCAATATAGAATATCAATAATGGGCTATCTGCCCCATTCTTCTCAACCAAGGAAGAAGGATTGTTTCTGATTTCTGAA
>ML785120.1:1708-12633 GCA_009831015.1 Picea engelmannii | reverse complement strand
TATATATATATATATATATATATATATATATATATATATATATATATATATATATATATATAACTCCTCCATGTGAATGAGTTCATGTATATATGTATACAATTTATTTAATAACACATATAACTACATTAGCATTGAGTCATATACATATAACTACATTGACATTCAGTCATATACATTTAGATTTTACATTATATATATATAATATGAAACCAACTTAAACATCATCTTGATTCTTGGTACTCTTGGATATTTTATATTAATTATCTAAGAGATTCTTTGTTGATATGTTATGTTTTACTTTCCTTTTATTTGTATTTTTTTTTCTTATTAAAAAAATATCCCAATCCAATATGAAATTAGATTAAATATGTGAGATAACAATTATTTTTATTATTAATTATTGTTTTAAAAATAATATTATTTTTTATAAATAAAATTTTAACAATTAAAAAATTAAAGAGTAAAAAATAAATAGAATTATATTTTTTACGAGAAAGTTTGAAAAGAATAAGAATTAGTAATGAGATAAATAAAAAACAAAATAAAATCAAAATTATTATTTTTTAACAAATAAATAATGTATAGTAATGTTAAAATTTTATTTAATGACACTATAACTACATTAACATTGAGCCATATTAATTTTGATTTAACATTATAATTTGATTTGACATTATAAAAAATAAAGACAAAATCAACTTAAGCATCATTTTGAACAATTGAATATCTTATACTAACCAACATTGAGCCATATAAATTTTGATTTGACATTATATATTTAATAATAAAAAATTGAAGACAAAATTAACTCAAGCGTCATTTTGTACAATTGAATATATTATATTAACTTTCTAAAACATATGATTCTTTCTTGATATGTTATCTCTTGCACATGACATTCTTTCTTGATATGTTAAGTAGGATTTTCTCTTTACTTTACTTTTAAGAAAAACAAATTTAATATAAAATTAAATTAAAAAACATATTAATCATAAATATAACTATATCTTATAGTATAAATATATGTTTAATAAAAAATAAAAATCAATTTAATATAAATTAGATTAAAATACATATTTATCATAAATATAACTATATCTCATAATATGCATAATAACTATCTTTATTATTAATTATCCTTTACAAAATCTATATATATATATATATATATATATATATATATATATATATATATATATATATTTTTAAAGAAGTTTTAATAATTAAAAAAATAAAAAAAAAATAAGAAAAGGAATGAAAAGGAATAAAAGCAAGCAAAGAAATAAATAAAAACTAAAATAAAATTACTATATAATTTTATTTTTTTAGAAGAAGTTTTAATAATTAAAAAATAAAAAAAATAAGAAAATGAATGAAAAGGAATAAAAGCAAGCAAAGAAATAAATAAAAACTAAAATAAAATTACTATATAATTTTTTTAACAAATAAATTATGTATAATAATATTAAAATTTTATTTAATAATACACATATAACTACATTAATATTGAGCCAATATTTTGTAAAAAAAAATAAATCAACCTAAACATTATCAAATGTATAATAATATTGAATTTTTTTTTTAATAATACACATAAAACTACATTAATACTAAGCCAATATTTTATAAAAAAAATAAATAAATAACCTAAACATTATCTTGATACCATTGGATATCTTATACTAACTCTGTAAACATTATCTTAGTACGATTGGATATTTTATATTAATTCTCTAAAACATGAAATTCTTTCTTGATATGTTATCTCTTACACACGAGATTATTTGTTTGATATGTTATGTCTTACTTTCTCTTTCTTGATATGTTATGTCATACTTTGGCTTTACTTTACTTTCTCTTAAATTTACTTATCTTTTTTCTTATTAAAATAAGAATTTCTTTGTTTTCATATTCAACATATTATGTTAATTTCAAAAAGATATATAGATTTCAAAAACTTTAAATTAGAACATATTATGTTAATTTTAAAAAATATATATAGATTTCAAAAACTTTAAATTGGGGTGATCTTACTTTAACTTTAAAGAACATTGATTTTTGAGTTTTTTTAAATATATGTTATTATTATTTATTTCTTCTTATTTTTTCAAATAAAAATATATATTTTTTATATTTTTATTTTTTAATATTATTAATATAACATTTTTTAAAATAAAACTTCAACTTTATTGTTAAAAAAAATAATAATAACAGTGAACTTATCCTGGTTTTATTTTCGTCGTTTTTTACTTTTCAAACTTTTTCATTGATTTTCAAATGAAAATTATAATTTTATTAGTTTTTTTATTTTTTAATTATTAATTTTTCTTTTAGTAAAAACAATATTATTTTTGTATTTTTTAAATGATAATTAATAACTATTACTATCTAACATATAATTATAATTATGATGATTCTTTTTTAATCTATTTTTATATTAATTTTTTTTTTTGTTGTTAGTTTGTGGGTGATATGTGAGACTAATCTGTGGCTAAGAAACTGTCACTTAGGAGCATCTAAGAGGTCAAAATCACTTGCCCGTCCCACTAGGCCTGAATCACACCAACCCTTTAACATGACTGGATTTTTTGTCCCCTCAAATTTAGAACCGGTAACTTTAACATCAAAGAACCACTAACTATCCTAAATCTGGGAGACAAATTATTTTTCTTCTTTATTTTAAAAGAAAATGATAATTATTATTATATTTATTTTATAAAATTAAAAAAATATCATATAAAATTATCTTATAAATATTAATATGTTTTCTTTATAAAATAAAATATATCATAATAAGAAAATGATAATATAAATATTAATATGTTTTCCTTATAAATTAAAATAAATATTATGAGAAGAAAATGATAATTATCTTATTCCTTTTCTTTATTTTTAAAAGGAGTAAATGTTAAAATTCATGAGAGGAGAGGCACAGAGTATTCACACACAATTACCTTATCTTATTGCACACATACATACGTACATATATAGTTGAACTTAGATTCAACTTACCCCAAACATAGCTATGGAGGTTGAGAGAATATCTCAACAACTCCTACAAATCTTCAACCAACTCCAAACCAATCCCTAAATTAATCATTAATTCTAACACCCTCCCTTAATGATTACATTACAAATAAACCACATATTACAATTCTCAAATCACAACATAGATCTCTGTCTGATCTGGTCTTCATTAGCTCCTACACCCACTCTGATGCTTCTGGACTGCGCTCTTTCTCTTCCTCTTCTTCGAGCTTACCATTCAACTCATTTAAAGCCTAAATGCTTCAGACCATCATTCATGAACTTGTACAATGGACAATTTGACAACTCGGCTCATCGGGGCTTCCGTGATAAAAGATGTCAATTATTGATGCATTCTATGAACATGCCTCCATCCGTCGGATTTTTACTTTCGGCTATCCTTCAGTGTCTAGAAGAGCAGTTTGGATACGGAATGTCCTCAACATTCAATTATACAAGGTGACTTCCAATAAGAACAGTTGTTCTTGAAACCGGGGCTGCCAGCTTATATCAAGATACAACAGTTCCTACTTTCTTTTACATAAACACATAAATATATAAAAAAATCTCAACATAAACATACTCAAAACAACAAAACTCCACGACTGATTGACATGCTGCAATGGCCAATCCAAATGGCTCAGTGCCGAATACTATAACTCTTCTGCGCAGATCTCTGAAAATGAAAAATCCTCTTCCACGCTGAATTTTCTTCATGCTGGCACGATTTCTTTGCAATCAATAGATATGGCAGCATTATTTCCTCTGTGCAGATCACAACAGATCGCCGCAGGCTCCTATTCTTCTCGTCGGTAGCAATCTTTCGTTCACGGCTTTCTAATTCCAACGAACATTGGCAGCGATTGAATACATAAAACCTCCAGCAGTTCTCTCGTAGCAATGGCAGCTTCTTTCACGGCTTTCAGCAAGACAACGTAGAGTTTGACAACGCTTAGCAGATGCTTCGACAATCTGGGCTCCTTGCGTACCCTTGTCAAACCCTTGCGATCTGACGATGAAGGAAGAAGTTTACGAGAAGGCTTTCTTTTCAGATTGCTCAGATGGCAATGATTCTTCCTTTAGCTGACGGCTCTTCTTTTGCTGTAGCAGCACTAAAATGGAAACATAACTGCTATGGTGACTCCTCACACAGCCGTAGCACTCCAATAAACCGATGCTCTATCAATGAGTTAATACAAGTTTCAATCTACCAATCAAAGCAATGATAACGCAGATCAACAAATGTCTTCCTCTCATTGATACAATACTCAAACAAATCTTACAGCGTAGATAGGCACACAAAAAACTTTTAACAATTGAACGCTCCGACCCTACATATGTACAATGGAGCAGACTCCCAAATTTCAGCGGATTGCACAGCTCGTGAACAGCGACCTCCTCCACACAGCAATGCAGCAAGACTCTCACCTACAGCTCTCACATTCTCCTGGCCTTCCCGTGAGGGAATCAAGCCAGACCAGGGTCTGATACCATGTTAAAATTCATGAGAGCAGAGGCACAGAGTATTCACACACAATTACCTTATCTTATTGCACACATACATACGTACATATATAGTTGAACTCAGATTCAACTTACCCCAAACATAGCTATGGAGGTTGAGAGAATATCTCAACAACTCCTACAAATCTTCAACCAACTCCAAACCAATCCCTAAATTAATCATTAATTCTAACAGTAAAAAGTACCATCTCTAAATTAATACTCTCTCTTTCTTTACACATTAGTACTTTTCTCTCTCGTTTTAGTTTCACATTAAATTGATGGAAGGCTGGAAGCGTCCACTTGAACCCCTAGCTTCGAAAAAATACGTGTGTAGTTTAGGTAATATTTGAAAAAATATAAACTTCCCAATTTAATCTAAACGACTTGATATACGATTCAATAAAAGCGTGATGGGCAAATTAAGTGATATTATAATTTAATTCTACTCAAATATTGTTTCTGCACAGCAAAGCAAAGCTTGTTCAGATGCTTGAATTGGTGAAATCGGGTAAAATTAAGTGATATTATAATTTGCTTCTACTCAAATTTAGTTTTCTGCAGAGCCAAGCCTATTCAGATACTTAAATTGGCAAAGTCTTTACCATACCACGTTAACAAGAAATTGGGGTTGAAGCACAACAAAATAAAAATGAATCGCGGAATTAAAACAATCCCATCGCGATATCGCAGCGTCTCTAACATCATCTCATTTTTTACATTAATCAACAACTAATTATGCGAAGAGCATCSYCCTTCGGACTCACGAGGTACAGGTGAAGATCGCAAAAGTCTCAACCACAAATTCGTGAAATGGAAGGCTCTGTAATATCTGTACTGCTCTAACCATATTTGAGACATGTTAACATAAATTGCAATCCCAGTATCTGAACATGAAAATGGAATTAGTGGGTTTCCTGTGGCTTCCACATATTGAACTGCTCCAATACCCTATTTTTCCACCGAAACTCCAATTATAGTACAACAGGTTAATAGAAGCGGAGTGAGTAAGGAATATAGGTTAGGGTTTTTGAGCCTTATGGGTTGTGTTCCTGAGTGTAGATGTAGTCCACATGAGCAGCTAGTGTGCGTCTCATCAAGCATTCTTCTTCCTCATCTAAATTGCTGCAGTTTTCTTCAAAACCATTCATCTGTGGCCCTTGATCTGCATGCTGCTCGGTCTTAGGAGCGCCTGTGGGCAACTGCAAAATCAGATCATGGTGAGAAGAACTCTATGTCCAGTTAAGGCAGGCAATGAAAAATAATCATCAATAAAAGGAAATCTCAAAAGTAGACCTCCTTGCACTTACATTAGGGCCTGTTGATTCTTCTGTGAAGATATACAACTCCTTCACTATATGATTCTTATCTGCAAGCAGAAGAGCAAACCTACTTTAGCTTTCCCTAGTGCAAAGACAGAGCCCATAACAATGATTTTTAATGATCATAAGTGCTATAACTCTATAAATAACAATAGTTCCTGTAATCTTGTGATAATAACAGAAAGAATCCATAAACACAATCTTCGATTACGTTGACCGCAACGTCTTACGTTACTAAACCGTTTGCTCCCTAGTGTTATAGGATCAAAGGTAATAACTATATAAAATCCATATTTTGGGGGGTTCAATCATCAAAACATAGGAACTAATGGTACTGGAACAATAAATATGGCTTTCCAAATAGACTAAAATGAAAACAATGGGAAATACGGTTTTAGATTCATAAATAAAAAAATATATATGCAGAAAATAAGGATCGCCTATTTTAAACTGTTCAATATGATAGCTTTGGATTTATGAGCAGTTATTGGCGATTACAAACAACAAAATGCAGGCAAGTATGGTGAGACTATTGAATGAGTGAGTGAGAAAACCTGTTGCCAGGGATCGAATCCCGTTTGCAGTACTCAGAAATAGAATGGAGCATACAAGTAAAATGAGTATCCTGGGCTGTCTTTTTGTAGCGGCCATTTCCATTCAGCACTTCACAGAAGAAAATCTCTACAAGGCTGATAAAATATGGGAGCTCCTTGTGTTTCGGCTGAGAAAATATGGGAGGTCCCTGAGTTTCGGCTGAGAAAATATGCGATTCCCACTCCCAATGGAAGTGGAAGATGGCAGGTGAGATTTCCAAATCAGGGAGTTATTGAGCGACAGGAAACGAGAAAGGAACAATAACTACGATATTAGAAGGCAGATCCAGCTGGGCTGTCGACACAATGCATTCCATAGTAATTATATAGCAGAGCCCGTTCACAATGGCTCCGGTATCATTGAGTTAAATACAAAACAATAATTTAAACCACTCGCCGAGAAATGGAATCTATACATAGGCATATGCGATGGTATTCCGATGGAATCTGTACCATGTTGGAATCTATACATAGGCATATTTGATGGTATTCCGATGGAATCTGTACCATGTTGCCGGACTATTTATGTTACGGTATAATTATTTCACCGCTGCTACTGCCACTTGTTTGTCAAATCTAAGTGTCATGAAAGAGAGTGTAATTTGTGATAGGTTTAACATCAATACCAAGGAGATTCATACCCGGCCCTCGCCGCTTCATTTTTCGCGACTTTCATCGCTATCTGGTAAACTTTTTGAATGTGGCCTTGCATAAACTTTTTACACGGCAGTTTAAAGATGGTTAAATTGTAAATATGCATTGTGGATATTTTGAATTACAAAAATTTATTAAAAAAAATGGTGTAAAGTTTTAAGTTTTTTTTTAATTGTGTTAGAAGATATAATTTTATAGAATTGATGGATATTTTGATTATTAAATTTTAATTTTCAAAGTTCAATTATTAATATTTTAAAAAATAATAAATTAATAATATTAAAAATTCAAAATTTTTAATTTTTAAAATTCAATTACAATTTTAACATTTCAAAACAATTTCAAAATTATCAATATAAATTAAAGTTAAAAATTTAAAATATTAATATAAATTAAAGTTTGCAAATTACAAATAAAAATTATTAAAATTATAATAAACCAAAATTTTGAGAAAAATCTAAAATTTACCATAAATATCATCTGAACATTGTTATTTACATGGAAATTTTTTTTTCGCATTACTCTAAATAAAATATAAAAAATATTACAAAATTCACTACCTCTTTCTCTCTCTATATATATAGAGGAGATAATCATTATCAAACCTAATTTGGAGGATTCCAATTTACGAGGTTGAGAACAGTTGGAAAAGGTGACAACTAATTCACCTATGAATTGGATTTCAGATTCTCGTCCAAGTTAGAATATGGATGAGATTACATTTAATATTCAGTTTTTAATGTATATTGTTATAAATTGATGTATGCTAGTAGAGACTAAAGGGTGTTTGAGAGGAGTGAGAGCCTGTTGTAATTTCTATTAGCTGAATAATAAAACAACCAATCCTCGATCAAGTTAGAATATGGATGAGATTACATTTAATAATCAGTTTCTAATGTATATTGCTATAAATTGATGTATGCCAGTAGAGACTAAAAGGTGTGAGAGAGGAGTGAGAACCTGTTGCAATCTCCATTAGCTGAATAATAAAACAACCGATCCTCGATCAAGTTAGAAGATGGATGAGATTACATTTAATAATCAGTTTCTAATGTATATTGCTATAAATTGATGTATGCCAGTAGACACTAAAGGGTGTCTGAGAAGAGTGAAAGCCTGTTGTAATCTCCATTAACTACATAATAAAATAACCAATACCTACGCTTGGTGGACCTAACCCAACATTTAGCTGAACCACATAAATTGCTGTGTTTCTTGTCTGCATTCTTCTTATAAATGGTCTTATGTTAATTTGTGTTTCCTCTAAAAAGAACCCATGACAGTCGCACTGACGGACAAGCAGCACACTTTAATTGAAATTATCTGATAGTGTTCAAATTCCACAATTGTCAGGACACAGAATCCGACCGAAACGCCAAGATATTATCCTGTAAAAAGTTTCTATATAATATTATTTTAATTTATGGATCGTCCTGCCCGCAACAATACTCACCGTGATTCAATTCCTGGTCCTAAAATGTTTTGTTGTCCGACAAATATGGAGAGATACTGCCCGTGCGGATTGATGTGGTGCTGTATTTCTTTTGGACCACAATCTCTCAATTTTCTCCCACTGCTTCCACTTGTGAGGCAAGTCCACCTCCTGCTTCAATCAGATGATTATTTTGATGAATACGCTACGCCATTAGCATTATGATGATCATACAACTCTTTTATTCTGTGTAAAAGTCTTTTATCTTCTTCAACTCTAAGATAGGGACTTGGTCTGAATTAAATCTCCCATGGGGACTTAACTGTAATATTGAATCTACATTAGATGAAAACTCAGTTGAAATTTTTCTAGTTCACTGTCATCAACTTTGACTTATTTGTATCACTTCGCTATTATGAAATTTTTGTTTTCATCTAAAAGATTTTCCCAATGACTTATTTGCGTCGCTTTGCCATAATGATATTTTGTATTCATATATAAGTTTTTCTATTCTGACAACATAGCTGAAACCCAAAAACACAGCGCAGTCGGCATATGGCCTGACGACAAAAACATCTTCAAAAAATAACACTCACTGATATAAATTCTGACAAAACTGCCCATGATGCATTCAATGGATGAAGTGGGCCATCGGCTGGGCCACACTAGATCACTAATCTGTGGGTGGTCATGTCACTGTATATGAGATAGTAATTTGGATGTACTTAGTATTGGAGAGAAAGTTGATATTCTCATGATAATTGGGTGGAACATTCATATGTATTGGCTTTCTGGTTGTAATTTCTTTTCAGAGAGAGTCGATTTTTGGACGGAAGATTTAGTGGGGGTGAGTGGAGAGGGATTTCAAATGATGAAATTGGTTTCTGACTCATCCAAAAGCACTCAATTCACGAAACGGAAATGGTTTCTACCCGTTCGCACTAACTACAGTGTCTCACCTACTTCAGTTGTCTTTTTTTCGCATTCAGTGCATTCATGGAGATAATTCATTCGGCATTAAGCTAAAAGTATAGTTGAGTAATTCCGATTTTTATTTCCGTTCTATATCTGCGTTGAATTCGGCGAAGTTTTTCGACATAATCGAAGTTTTATCCATTGCAATTTAAAAAAAAAAAATCCGATTTGTTAATAATGACGAAATTCTTACATGTGAAAGGAAATTTTCGACGTTAGGGTTTTTTCCTCGATGGAGTCGATTTTGTTTTGTCGTTTACACGAATGCATTCAGGGATACCACTTGTTTGTGTCTCCGTCAATTTTGTTTTTCGTGAATTGCAATGGCATAATCTTCTCAGTCAATTTTGTTTTTCGTGAATTGCAGTGGCATAATCGAATCACGGACTTTACTTGTGACAAAAAGAATGCCGTGAATGGCCTCTCTAAATCGTCTTTTTTCCAGTGACCAGAAAAAGATTAGATTCGACTTCCGAAGGACTTGAAAAGGAAGTAGTGACTGGTCCAGTTTTCAATCAAACTCAAATTTCACAACAAGAATGACACATAAGTCTCCTCCTGTAACAACTTTTACTTTAAGTAAAGTAACGCTAGGATATTGTGGACGTGTCCACATAAAAGATGCCAAGGTTATGACAAGAATGATTCTTCACCAAATTGTCAATATGTGATAAGTTACATATATCATCGTCAAAAAAAAAATTAATAATTAATTAGCCACTCGAATTTCAATTGATTTTTTATTATTCTCACAATTTCGGTAACCTTTCTCGGAAGCAATGCACAACTTTAAAGGGAATATATATGTATCACACGATAAATCATCTAGAACAATGTCACACCAACTTTTTCAAAATTTATTTAGAAGCAAACAAGAAAATCACCACAATGGCAACTTTCCTAATGGTCCACACCCTTATGAAAGGAGATTGATTCTTCTATAAAAGAGAATTGTACACATCATTTTAGTGGTATATAGTTTTTGGAAGAAATGATAAGAAAAAGTGAGAGCAACTTATACCCACCGTTGGGTGGTTCTCCCCATGTTAAACCAAATGAGCCATTCCAATTGATTTATAGTTTATGTTTTCATTTTGGTGGTTTCTTCTTCATTTAATTTTTATTTACAAATCATAACTTTTCATTGAGTATATTGTTCATTTTCTAAATCAATGATTGGATTTACTTCTAAGTAATATTTAGAAGTTATACCAACAAAGGTTCGATAACTATATAATAGCAAAACCCATAAAGTCAAATCTTATTTGAAGATTCTTTATTGTGTGAAAGAGGAAGGCAATTCTCAAATTGTTGCTTGGGTTAATTTCTACCAATCGTTTTTAAAACCGATTCTTCCATCAACCACTTGTTCCTGTTCTTCCATTGCCATATTTACCGACATGTCTTCTAGATATT
>ML785119.1:381383-399579 GCA_009831015.1 Picea engelmannii | reverse complement strand
TAGGAGAAACAGCATCAAAGAAGCTTGGAAGTACTATTACTTCTTTGACCCCATTGCAGTCTACCTATGGAAACCCCCAAGAGGGAGCTCTATATGTTAGTGATCTCGAACCTATTTCTAGAGACGAAATTCCTTCATCCGATTATTTTTTCAATAAAAAGAGAAAGGCTATCTTGAAACAGTAAATGCATCCAAGAGGAGACATGATGATAAAAAAGCACAAGATCATCGTAGATGGACAAAAACTTGAAGAGGGGGAATTCGCTACAGAAATAGCAGGCACAATGGGAGCCTTAGCATCGGAAAATTTATACTCTATGGGTAATTTGAGAACTATGTTGCAGCAGAACGATTAGATGATTGCTCAGCTACAAATTCAATTAAAGGAGACTGAAAGAAGTATCAGTTGGGAGATAAACAAGGATCTAGAACGAGCCAGATTCAATGACATACAAGAGATTCAAAAACTGAAAGTAAGATTAGATGAAGAAAACCTGAAGATATAGGTCAGTCAAGCACAGGTCCTACAATAAGAAGAAATGAATAGACAATTACAAAATAAGATTAATTCCATTCAAAATCAAGTGGTAGAGCTTGAAAACTTCCAAGCCCAGGTATTGGAAATGCATACAAAGATAGAAAAAGAGCAACAGGGATTGTTTTTTAAGCTGGAATTTATTCAGAATTACTTTCAGGAAACAAGTAAATCCTTGGGGAGTATTCTCCTGAAAGAGAGAGAAGTGAAAGTAGCCAGAAAAACTTTTCAAAAAGCAGTGGCTCTTTCAACAAAAGAGGAGGTTGGAGAGACTCAAAAGATATCTGTTTCAGAGCAGATTAAAGGGGATATAATACTCAAGGTAAGGGAGGAAAACCTCGCAGAAAACAAGAGAATAACCAGAGAGGCTAATGACGACTGTCAAAGAATTTTCGACCTTTTAGAGAAAGCTTCATTGAACATTGGAAGAAACAACTGCCCAGGGTTGTTAGGAGAAATTAACATTGGTAAGCATCATTTAAAATTCAAGGAGGATCTGGAAGAAATTCAGGTAGAGATCCCATAAATAAAGGTAATTAATGTCACTCAAATTGACAAATGGATAGTGATGTCGAACTTAAAGTTACAAACTATTAAGTTCACAAGAAATATAATCGAAGACCGTCTGCTTGAACTACAGAGAGAGTTCTTCCTATTTGAGGTGAAAGATATTCCAGAAGCTCCCAGAGTTTTGGTGCAGTTTCTGGGAAAATGTGTTCATTGTCTTAAAACAAAAGAAGGAAGTTCATCAACGAAGACATGAAATATTGTTTTGGATATTTTCATCATTGAAATAATAAAGAAGTTAAAATAGAAATGTAAACGGTTCAGTATTTCATATTCATGTAACTGTTAGTCTTCAGAAGTTAGTTAATCACCAACAGAAAAAAGGTTTGGTGATCATGTATAAATATAATTTCACAAGACTGAGAAGAGGCTTTTTGTTTTTTGGGAGCCAATTGTATTAGAATTTTTCTGATTTACAGTGATACAGATAATGCAGAAGAGATTATGAATTCTGTCAACTTGAAGCTATATGTTCCTTTACTCTGTTTTCAATATCTTTCCACATCTTTATTTCCATGTCTTTCTAACGAATGATCAGTTATAGTTTAACTCAAACTTCTATTGTAGTTTGAATTGATTTGATTCTCTAATCATTTACAGTTTTTCCTCTGTGATTTCTATCAACAGTTTCAAGACCTGTAGGTCATTTGGATGGTTATATTTTATATTTCATTAGAAATCTCGTTTTTCTCTCCTTCTTCTATTATGATATGAGATTCTTTCATGATTAAAGCCTCATATTTTCTAGCAGCATTACCTTTGTTATTATTTTACTATTCTCAAATTACTTCAAGTATAGGAAACAACCTCTACTGTTATTGTTTTATTATTTTGAGTTCTAAAATTCCTTTCCTATTTCATCCCTAAAAACTGAAGCAACAAATATTTAAACATTTTATAATTCAATAAATTTTTACTCCCGTGATTGTCCCAAATAATAGACAGTCTAACATAGAACCTGGCCTTCAAGATCAAACTAGTATTGCTTTGAACTTATTTAACATTATCCTGCAAACAGCAACAACCTGGGTCGAATTAGAACGCTCATGGGAAGTTATTAAGAGATATATCAGCATCCAAGAACAATGGGAAGCTAGACAGAGATAGTTGAGAAACAAACTTTGATTTACCTTTCACAATTGTTTCTTACCCTTTAATTCTATTTATCTTTTCGGATGCCTTGACGGTATACTTTAGAGCCTTAAAGTATAAACTCAGGAACAACATCTTTTTGGTGTCGTTGTCGGGAACCGAAGAAATGAAACTTTTCCCTAGGAAGAACAACATTGACACTTTCTTTCTTTGATAGTGAACAAAGATAGAAAAACCTTCTAAGGGTACCTTCATTTTTCACTTGGCAACTCCATGATAAGTAAACCGGCTTTTAGCCGAAAGAACCCAGACGACAAGTAGACCTCGTGAGTCTCTGATCCGAAAAGGATTTTAAAATCATGAAGATCCATTAAGCAAATCATTTCACCCATACATACTATTTTTCAGCCTAATTTTACGCAGTTGAACGTTAAGGAAACACTTGAGAGATCCATCTCGCTTTCCCCTTCAAACAATATGTTCTCTTTTCCTGAAGAATATACGCCAAACTTCTGTGAGCCTTCTCCTCACACACTCCGAGTTTCAGCCACAAATTCATCAATCGCTGCACATGGAGGTGTGGGCGCTGGGGGCGGTGCTCCAGGAGGACCAGCAGGCAACCAAGCACCGCTTCCTGGAATATTTGCTAAGGTAGCTTCCAGATATGTCCCCCTTGTCCTCCCAGTTCCCCTACATGACCTTCCCGGAAATTATATGAAAAGCCTTCCCAAATTTATAGGGGAAGGAGATTTAACCGCTCAAGAACACATAAATTTCTTTGACCAAGTTGCCGACATCCTCGGAATCGAACCCGAAGATGTCTATTCTAGACTCATCGTTCAGACTTTCGAAGGACAGGTAAGGACCTAGTTCCAAGCCTTAGCAACCAGATCTCTAAGATCTTACGGAGAACTTGAAAATTCTTTTATCAGACAATAGGGGGAAATGAGGGACCACCTCTATTACCTAACTGAATTTGGATCCCTTAGGAAGAAAAACTCAGAATCAGTTCTCGAGTTCACGCAAAGGTTTAACAAGTTGTATAATAAAATCCCGGTCGAGGTCAAGCCTTCTCAACCCGCAACAAAGGTGACTTTCGTTGGAGCCTTTGATCCTGATTTCGCTCTATTATTGAGAGAAAGGATATCAACAGATCTCACGAAAATGAAAGATGATGCCCTAGAAATCAAATTGAACATGATGGCATCAGGGAAATTAAAAGCAAAAATAGAAACCGGGAACAAAGAAAGTAGGAAATTCAAAGAACAAGGTGAATCCTCAGGATCGGGGAAATCCTTGGGAAATAAAATAGACGATATGGATAAGGTAATTAGAGAACTGTCAAATAAGATCTCAAAAATGGAACTAGATAAATCAAAAAGAGATCATTTTCCTAGGAAGGATTTCAGAAGGAATCCTGATCCTCAAGCCCCACAAAAAATCCCAACCCCCTTCAATAGTGAAAACTTCATTGGAGAGGAAGACCTAGAAGACTTTGAAGATCTAGATGAGGATATAAATAATCTTGGTGATGATAGTAAATCACCCTATTTATCGAGATAGGATTATAAAAAATCCTTAAACAAAGAAAATAGTTCGGAAGACGATGTTAGCAATGATACTTCTAAATATTTGACCTATCAGGGTATCGCAGATGATATTATAGTCGAACTACATGAGAAATAATATTTAAGACCTAGGAACAAGAGTCTTCCAACCACCCCAACAAAAAAGATCTTGCTGAGGGTTGAAACTGATGAAGCAGCTCCAAAGGTTGTTGAGAAGCAGACTGCAAAAACCCACACTGCTGACACGCAACCTGTCAAGTCAAAGTCAGTAGGAACACCCGCCTTGAAAACACAGGTCCCTGTGAATGAAACCAAATCTGCACCACAAAGAAAAGCTAAAAAGAAGGGAATGGAGGCCCCAAACATAGAGAGCGACAAGGCCCTGGGAAATTTTAGTCTGGAAAATGAAATAAACAAAATTAAAATCCCTATCCCACTTGTTGAACTGCCTAAAAATCCCATATACAGAAAACAAATTGCCAAGATGATTAGCTTTTCAGAAGACGAAATCCAAGCCGATGTCATCAACTTAGAAGATGACAAGCCGAACATAGTTTTTGGTTCACATTTCCAAGGTTGGAAAGACATTGTTGCCCCCTTTTATATCATGTTAACCTTGTTCAACCACTTACTCCATAACTGCATGCTCGATTCTGGAGCATCCCACAATGTGATGCCTAAAGCCATTATGGATAAATTAGGTCTCGAAATCACTAGGCCTTATGGAGATTTATATTCATTTGATTCAAGAAAATTCAAATGCATATGCACGATTAAAGACCTGGTGGTAAATCTGGCACAAATACCCGCAAAAAGCATTCTTATGGATGTAGTGGTCGCCGATATCCCTCCAAAATATGGTATGATGTTATCTAGGTCATGGGGTGCCAAGATTGGAGGATCTCTCCAACTTGACATGACATATGCTACGATTCCAGTTTTTGGAGGATAGTACACGTGTTTATACAGAGAAACTAGGTTGGCATTCACGGTAGGTGATCCACATAACCCAAATAACCACCCTATATATATTGTTGATCAAGATTTAGGTAGTTTTATTTTATCCATTGATGATGATATTGATGTAGATATAGATGAAAGTTGTATAGGAGAGAAAACAGAAAAAGAAAAAAAGAAAAAAAAATGTATATAGCACTGGTGTATGGAAGATTTTTTTTGACGGTGCTTCATCCTACTTTGGAAATGGAGCAGGAGCACTCCTTATGGTTCTTGATGATCAATTTGTAATCCCCTTTTCCTATAGGCTATAGTGGAATGTGGACTACACAAATTATGTATGTGAGTATGAAGCTTTAGTGTTAGGGTTAGAAGCCGCTAGGAGAATGAAAATAAAAAACCTCCAAGTCTTTGGTGATGTCGAGCTAATCATAAAATAGGTAAATCGATAGTACCAGGCCAAACATCCTAGGTTGAGGTCCTACAAGAATTGCATCTAGGATCTGATCGACAATTTCTTCTCCTCTGTCAAGGTTCATTTCATTCCAAGAACTGAAAACCAACAGGATGATGTGTTAGCCAAAGAAGCCTCAACATTCACACCTCCCACCGCTTATAAACTGAAATACCACATGCAAATGAGACACTGACCTTCTATACCAAATAATGTACAGTATTTGCAAGTTTTATAGGATGATAAACAACTTCAAAAAATTTTAGAATCAATAGATGAGTTTTCCGAAACGCATACTGATCAAGAAAACCAAAATGATCTTATTTGGATCATGCAGGAAGGGGAAGACCCTCAAGACTTCCACAATAAGATTGTGAATCACCGAATGCTTGTTCTAAAAAATAACCAGATCCCCAAGGGCCTGATTCCCTTGGAAATATTATTTAATCAAGATGATATCCCTTCAATATCCACTCTACAACCTCAACCTAAATAGGTTGAGGAATGTGACATAGGTACTAAAGAAAACCCTCGGTTGGTGAAACTATCCAAATATCTATCCCCAGAAACCAAAAGTAAATACTTGGAGTTTCTTAGAAAGTACAAGGATGTTTTCGCTTGGTCATATGAAGATCTGAGAACCTATGAAACCATTGTGATTGAACATAAGATACCCCTAAAGCCTGGTGTCAAACCCTTTAGACAAAAACTCAGACAAATCAATCCTATTTTATTTCCCATGGTCAAGAGGGAAGTCAAAAAGCTCCTAGATGCAAAAATAATCGTACCATTTAGATACTCCGATTGGGTAGCAAACCTGGTCCCGGTTAGAAAGAAAAACGAGGAAATTAGATTGTGTGTTGACTTTAGAAATCTAAATAAGTCCTCCCTCAAAGGCAATTACCCCCTACCCAAAATGTATCGCATTTTAGAAAAAGTAGTTGGGGCAAATAGGATGTCGATGATCGACGGGTTTTCTGGGTACAATCAAATTGTTGTCAATGAACATGATAAAGAAAAAACAACCTCCACCACCCCTTGGGGTACATTTATGTATGACAATGTGCCTTTTGGTTTAATGAATGTAGGTGCTACTTTCCAACATGCTATGGATATCACTTTCATTGGTGAAAGGGACAAATTTGTGGGGCTATTTTATTGCTCGTGGTTGAGAGGGAAGTCAAAAGGCTCCTGGATGCAAAAATAATCGTACCATTGAGATACTCCGATTGGGTAGCAAACCTGGTCCCGATTAGAAATAAAAATAGGGAAATTAGACTGTGTGTTGACTTTAGAAATCTAAATAAGTCCTCCCTCAATGGCAAGTACCCCCTACCCAAAATGGATCACATTTTAGAAAAAGTAGTTGGGGCAAATAGGATGTCGATAATCGACGGGTTTTCTGGGTATAATCAAATTGTCGTCAACGAACATGATAAAGAAAAAACAGCCTCCACCACCCCTTGGGGTACATTTATGTATGACAATATGCCTTTTGGTTTAATGAATGCAGGTGTTACTTTCCAACGTGTTATGGATATCGCTTTCATTGGCGAAAGGGACAAATTTGTGGTTATCTATCTTGATGATCTAACCATTTTTTCTAAATCTGATGAAGATCATCTAATACATCTCAAGCAGACGTTTGAGAAATGCCACAGGTTTGGTTTGTCTTTAAACCCCAAAAAGTCTCACTTTGCTATGAAAGAAGGTAAACTCTTGGGCCATATTGTGTCTCGAGATGGAATTAAAATTGATCCTAAAAGAGTTGAAGCTATAGACACAATAAATATCCCTAGGAATGTAAAAGAAGTTCAGTCATTCTTAGGAAAAATAAATTTTTTGAGGAGATTTATCCCAAATTTTGTTGAAATCGTGAAATTGATCACAGATATGCTAAAGAAAAACAGCAAAGTGAAATGGACAGTAGAAGCCAAAGCATCGTTTGCATGCATCAAAAAGGTTATAAGCGAGGCACATGTACTAGCAAGCCCTGATTATCTAAAGGATTTTCTTATTTTCTCATTCGCCTCCGAGCACACACTTGTCACGATACTCCTCCACAAAAATGAAGAAGGCTTCGAGCAACTGATAGCCTTTTTTAGCAAAATTATTAGAGACACCGAACTCAGATATGATATAATGGAAAAACAAGCATATGTTATGGTGAAGGTGTTAAAGGCTTTCAAAACCTATGTGTTTCATTCCAAGATAATTGTGTACGTACCCACCAGCTCCGTAAAAGACATTTTGGTTCAGTCTAACAGTGATGGCAAAAGAGGAAGGTGGCTTTCCAAAATTCAAGAATTTGATTTGGAGATAAAACCAACGATACTAGTAAAGGGACAATGTTTGGATAAACTCTTAGCTAAATCAAATTTCAGAGCTCTCAGAATAAATGGCCTATAGGGAGGTGAAGAGTCTATGGACATGAACGAACTCAATGAACAAATAACTGAAATCAGAATCGAAGAGAAGTTTGCTTCATCAGATTGGTACAAAGACATAGTGTCCTACCTGTTTACGTTGAAGCGCTCAAGTGACTTACCCCCATCTAAAGCCAGAACGATGAAGCTACATGTGGTCAAGTACTGTATATCCGAAAGACAATTGTATTGGAAGGACCCACTTGGCTTCCTGTTGGTTTGTTTGGTTGAATCAGAAACAGAGAAGGTCATAAGCCAATTTCACAAAGGAGTGTGTGGAGGACATCACGTCTGGAGGGAAACGTCTTATAATATCCTGAGGGTAGGATATTATTGGCCCAAACTTTTCTCAGACGTCAATTCCAAGGTTCGAGCCTACAACCCTTGCCAATTGTTCGCAGGCAAGCATAAACTCCCAGCGATGTCGTTGGTTCCGGTCAAAATGGAAGCTCCTTTTCAGCAATGGGGATTATATTTCATAGGTGAAATTAATCCTCATTCTAGCGCTCAACATAAATGGATCCTTACAGCTACAGATTACTTCACCAAATGGGTGGAGGCCATTCCAACTAGAAGGGCTATGGATTCGGTGGTAATAGATTTCTTAGAAGAGAACATTTTGTCTAGATTTGGTTGCCCCCGAAAGATAGTCACAGATAACGCTCAAGCCTTTAAATCTATGGCTATGGTCAATTTTTACCAAAAGTATGATATTTTGCTTGGTCACTACACGGCATATTACCCCCAGGTAAATGGGTTGGTCGAGTCTTCAAACAAGATCCTAATCAATATAATTAAGAAAGTGTTCAGCGAAAACAAGAAATCTTAGCATGTGCATTTGAAATACGCTTTGTGGGAAAATCGGATAGGCACAAAAAAGTCTATCAGCATTTCCCCTTTCCAAATGGTGTACGGGGCCGACCTAGTATTACCTATAAATCTAGCGCTCCCCATAATGAAACTTTGGCAAGATGAGAAAGAAGAACCAAATAATGTCACAAGAAGAATAAATCAGTTGATTGAAGTCCAACAGCACAGGGCCGAAGTGGACGAAGGTTGCAAAAATACCAGGACAACATGAAAGCGGTATTCGATCGTAAGGCCAAAAACAGAGATTTTCTCCCCGGATATTTGGTTTTAAAATGGGATGCTAAGAAGGAGGACTTGGAAAAACATGGTAAATTCAATCACATCTGGTACGGACCGTTCAAGGTTACAGCTCTTGAAGGAAAAAATTCGTTTCTGTTAGAGAATTTGGACGGTAAACTCCTCAACGCCCCTGTCAATGGGCATTATTTAAAACACTATATGGAATATTTGGTTTCCAAAATTCCCACTGTATATACCGGTTTGTTTTTTCTTTTTTATTTTCATAATTTTCTTTGGTAAGTCTACTTTCGTCAAAAATAAAATAGGTCAATGTTTTTCTAGAAGTAGGAACACGAAATTTTTAATGCATTCAATTCTTTTAAAGCCCTGATACTCTTCGTATTTTTCCCTTACAGGACCCTGGCTTGCAGCCCAAACAAGCAAAAGGAGAAAATAGACGGCCATATATCTGAAGATAAATTCACCAAAACAGGTGATAGAAAAGATTTTATGTTATTTCAAAAGAGAACAACAATGGTAAGGCAAAGTTGTGAATTCCAAAGAAGTCTATTTTTCAAACGAAGGTCTCTAAAGTGCGGTGATGGTCTTGTAAGTGTGATATGTCACTAAAAGAATGAGTTCTTACTCTGGGTCCTAAGAATTTCACCTAGATAAAGATAAGAGGTAATTAAAATAAGAAGAGAGAGTAAACCGTCTCCGAGAAAGAGTCCCAAGAGTTGGGTTTAATCCATGACTAAATTAATTTTGTTTTGGAAGCATGATTAATGAAAATCAAACTTCTTACGTTTGTTCATGTTTCGGTTTCCGTTGAATGAAATCTTCCAAATTTTGAATTCAAAAGCACCAAAAGACGACCATATTAATAAACAGATAACTGATAAATGTTGTGACACTAATGTGTATCTTAGAAATATTTTTTGCATTAAATGTAATTAATTGCAGGTCAGTTGCGTCAGTGTTTTCGTCATAAAAAGAGTTTAAGGCGAATTAAAAGTCTATGTTCCAAAACCTATGCTTGTTATGTCTTTCAAAGATAATTCACATTCAGCCAAGCTCATACACTTCCTTTCTGTCATAGGTTTTCCACCTAACATAAAGTTATGGTGCCAAAGAAAGTATCAAAGAAGAGTGGATATACAGAGGAGATGCGTAACCTAGAAGGAGATATCATATCTGACACTACACCACATGCCATCGACTCAATTAAATCCTGGAGAGATATCTATGAACTCCTGGATTACGAAATCAAAAATTATCCTGCTGATTCCGAGAATCACCTTCGGGATATAGCAGATTCGGAGCTTCATAAGATTGCAGCACGCCCTCGGCTCATGACATACAACAACGTGATCAATTGGTCCTTGGAGAAGGTTGATATCCCGACAAGAAGCATTTTTAACGATCAAGCGGTTGTTGTCGGCTCATTCAAGCCAGACCATATACAAGTAATGTATAAACTCTCACCAAATCCTAAGTACATTTATAATGCTGAATTTACAGCTGTGTTTCAAAGGAAGGAGTGTACTGAGGCAGACCGAACTTATCCCGATTTAATCAAAGAATGGTGGAGATGTCCATCGAAATTTAGGGCCGATACCCATGTAATTTATGCCACAGCATATTTGAACAAGTACATGGTCTATGTAGCCATTATGTTGTGTAGACTCTTCGGGAAAAAGAATCCCTGCCATTTCCCTATAGAGTGGTTGCCCTTTTTAGAAGAAGCATCAGAAGGATACACTTTTAACTAGAGCAAGATTTTGTCTAATAACCTAGCCCAAGAGGTTTCAAATTACAGAGCTGCAAGATCTAAAGGCCAGCCAGTGGCCTTTTACATGTCGGCGTACATCATGGACGCAATCTGCTTTGTAACTCCATTTCCCATGATGAATTGGAGTTGGAACATAACCTTCCCCAAACACATTCACGAGTATCACTCTGTGCTATGGGAAGAAAATGCTAAGAATGCGTTTTACGAAATTTTTCATTTCATAGTAATTCCAATGCATAAAAAATTTTATGGTTGTGAACCCCCTCGCATTTCCGAGACAGTCTCAGAAAACCTCAAATCAATAGCCGACTGGTTCATTGATGAAAACTTCTTTTACATTAGGGTTTATGGGTGCTCAATCCCCCCTCATGCGCTTCCAAAATTTCTCCCAAACGAACTGGTATTAAGGGAGGTAGCACACCAAATAGTGAAAGGCAGCATCGGAATAGAGCTAAAGGCAGCTCAAAAGAAATCCTGGCCAATCTTCCCTGTGTATATAGAGAAAGTTTCATTACTAAACTTGGGCCATTCCAAAGTGGAAGCAGAAGCGCTTGAAGAAATAAAACTAGTAGATATTGAGCACAAAAGCATGACCCTTATCAAGTAGTGAACAAACACCTGATGCACTGCAATATGAAAGCTTATGAACACGAAAATTTTATTTATGATGAAATATTCAATGATTTTAAAGCCTATGAGAAGGTATTGAACAAGGTACGGGCCTTATCACCCGACTTACATACTGGTTTCATGTCCTTCCAAAGTCACAGGCGAAGTTGTTTGCCAAATATTTTGCAGGGTGAATCCAGGACCCCCCTCCAGAGCAGGGAGGGCCTCCCCCAGGTTTTGAAACAAAGTTACAGAATACAACAGCTGCAAAGGGAAATATGAAGGAGATTGAAATTCCTTCACAAGAAACAGAAGTTCCTCAAACAGAGAAATCAAAGTCAAGGAAAGATAAGGAGTTGGAAACATCCCCAGAAATCCCTGAGAATTTTCCAAAAAAAGTAGGAGGAACAGCATCAACGGATCTTGGAATCTCTATTACTTCTTTGACCCCATTGCAATCTACCTATGGAAACCCCCAAGAGGGAGCTCTATATGTTAGTGATCTCGAACCTATTTCTAGAGACGAAATTCCTTCATCCGATTGTTTTTTCAGTAAAAAGAGAAAGGCTATCTTGAAAGAGAAAATGCATCCAAGAGGAGACATGATGATAAAAAAGAACAAGATCATCGTAGATGGAAAAAAACTTGAGAGGCGGAATTCGCTACAGAAATAGCAGGCACAATGGGAGCCTTAGCATCGGCAAATTTATACTCTGTGGGTAATTTGAGAACTATGTTGCAGTAGAAAGATCGGATGATAGCTCAGCTACAAAGTCAATTAAAGGAGACTAAAAGAAGTATCATTCGGGAGATAAACAAGGGTCTAGAATGAGCCAGATTCAATGACATGCATAAGATTCAAAAACTGAAAGTAAGCTTAGATGAAGCAAACCTGAAGATACAGTTCAGTCAAGCACATGTAAACAGACTCTACTATTATTGTGTTATTATTTTGAGTTCTAAAATTCATTTTCTATTTCATCCCTCAAAACTGAAGCAACAAATATTTAAACATTTTATAATTCAATAAATTTTTACTCCCGTGATTGTCCCAAATAATAGACAGTATAACATAGAACCTGACCTTCAAGATCAAACTAGCATTGCTTTGAACTTATTTAACACTATCCTTCAAACAGCAACAACTCGGGTCGAATTGAACGCTCATGGGCAGTTATTAAGAGAGATATCAGCATCCAAGAACAATGTGAAGCTAGACAGAGACAATTGATAAACCAACTCTGATTTACCTTTCACAATTGTTTCTTACCCCTTAATTCTCTTTATCTTTTCAGATGCCTTGATGGTATACTTTAGAGCCTTAAAGTATAAGCTTGGGAACAACATCTTTTTGGCGTCGTTGTTGGGGACCAAAAAAAGGAAACTTTTCCCTGGGAAGAACGGCATTGACACTTTCTTTCTTTGATAGTGAACAAAGATAGAAAAACCTTTTAAGGCTACCTTCATTTTTCACTTGGCGACTCCATGATAAGTAAATTGGATTTTAGCCGAAAGAATACTAGAAAGAACCCGGACAACAAGAAGACCTCGCCAATCTCTGATCCGGAAAGGATTTTAAAATCACGAAGATCCCTTAAACAAATCATTTCACCCATACATATTATTTGTCAGCCTGATTTTACGCAGTTTAATGTTAAGGAAACACTTGAGAGATCCGTCTCACTTCCCCCTTCAAACAATACGTTCTCTTTTCCTGAAGAATATACCCCAAACTTCTGAGAGACTTCTCCTCACACACTCCAAGTTTCAGCCTCAAATTCATCAATGGTTGCACACAGAGGCACAGGAGCTGGGGGCGGTGCCCCAGGAGGACCAGCAGGTAGCCAAGCACCGCTTCCTGGAATCTTTGCTAAGGTAGCTTCCAGATATGCCCCCCTTGTCCTCCCAGTTCCCCTACACAACCTTCCTGAAAACTATATGAAAATCCCTCCCAAATTTACAGGGGAAGGAGATTTAACCACTCAAGAACACATAAATTTATTTGACCAATTTGTCGACATCCTCGAAATGGAACACGAAGATGTCTATTCTAGACTCCTCGTTTAGACTTTCGAAGGACAGGTAAGGACCTGGTTCCGAGCCTTAGCAGCCGGATCTCTAAGATCTTACGAAGAACTTGAAAACACTTTTATTAGACAATGGGGGGAAAGGAAGGACCACCTCTATTACCTAACTTAATTTGGAGCCCTTAGAAAGAAAAACTCAGAATCAGTTCTCGAGTTCATGCAAATATTTAACAAGTTGTATAATAAAATCCCAGTCGAGGTCAAGCCTTCTCAACCCACAGCAAAGGTGACCTTCATTGGAGCCTTTGATCCTGATTTCGCTCTATTATTGAGAGAAAGGAGATCAACACATCTCATGAAAATGCAAGACGATGCCTTAGAAATTGAATCGAACATGATGGCATGAGGGAAATTAAAAGAAAAAATAGAAATCGGGAACAAAGAAAGTAGGAAATTCAAAGAACAAGGTGGATCCTCAGGATCGGGGAAATCCTCGAGAGATAAAATAGACGAGATGGCTAAGGTAGTTAGAGAACTGTCAAATAAGATCTCAAAAATGGAACTAGATAAATCAAAAAGAGATCATTTTCCTAGGAAGGATTTCAGAAGGAATCCTGATCCTCAAGCCCCACAAAAAACAATTAAAAATGAGGATCAAAAAATCCCAACCCCCTTCAATAGTGAAAACTTCATTGGAGAGGAAGACCTAGAAGACTTTGAAGAGCTAGATGAGGATATAAATAATCTTGGTGACAATAGTAAATCACCCTATTTATCGAGACAAGATTATGAAAAATCCTTAAATAAAGAAAATAGTTTGGAAGACGATGTTAGCAACGATACTTCTAAAGATTTGACCTATAAGGGTATCGCAGATGATATTATAGTCGAACTACATGAGGAATACAATTTAAGACCTAGGAACAAGAGTCTTCCAACCGCCCCAACAAAAAAGATCTTGCCGAGGGTCGAAACTGATGAAGTGGCTCCAAAGGTTGCTGAGAAGCAGACTACAAAAACCCACACCGCTGACACGCAACCTGTCAAGTCAAAGTCAGTAGGAACACCCGTCATGAAAACACGGGTCCCTGTGAGTGAAACCAAATCTACACCATAAAGAAAAGATGAAAAGAAGGGAATGGAGGCCCCAAACATAGAGAGCGACAAGGCCCTAGGAAATTTTAGTCTGGAAAATGAAATAAACAAAATTAAAATCCCTATCCCACTTGTTGAACTGGCTAAAAATCCCATATACAAAAAACAAATTGCCAAGATGATTAGCTTTTCAGAGGACGAAATTCAAGCCAATGTCATCAACTTAGAAGATGACAAGCCAAACATAGTTTTTGGTCCACATTTCAAAGGTGTGAAAGACACTGTCGCCCCCTTTTATATCGCCTTAACCTTGTTCAACCACTTATTCCATAAATACATGCTGGATTATGGAGCATCCCACAATGTGATTCCTAAAGCCATTATGGATAAATTAGGTCTCGAAATCACTAGGCCTTATGGAGATTTATATTCATTTGATTCAAGAAAATTCAAATGCATAGGCATGATTAAAGACCTGGTGGTAAATCTGGCACAAATACCCGCAAAAAGCATCCTTATGGACGTAGTGGTCCCCGATATCCCTTCGAAATATGGTATGTTGTTATCTAGGTCATGGGGTGCCAAGCTTGGAGGATCTCTCTAGCTTGACATGACATATGCTACGATTATAGTTTTTGGAGGACAGTACACGCGTTTATACAGAGAAACTAGGTTGGCATTCATGGTAGGTGATCCACATAACCCAAATAACCTCCCTGTATATATTGTTGATCAAGATTTAGGTAGTTGTATTTTATCCATTGATGATGATATTGATGTAGATATAGATGAAAGTTGTACAGGAGAGAAAACACAAAAAGAAAAAAAGAAAAAAAAATGTATATAGCATTGGTGAATGGAAGATGTTTTTTGACGATGCTTCATCCTACTTTGGAGCTAGAGCAGGAGCACTCCTTGTGGCTCCTAATGATCAATTTGTAATCCCATTTTCCTATAGGCTACAGTGGAATGTGGACTGCAAAAATAATGTATGCGAGTATGAAGCTTTAGTGTTAGGGTTAGAATCCGCTAGGGGAATGAAAATAAAAAAACCTCCAAGTCTTTGGTGACGCCGAGCTAATCATAAAATAGGTAAACTGACAGTACCAGGCCAAACATCCTAGGTTGAGTTCCTACAGGAATTGCGTCTGGGATTTGTTCGACAATTTCTTCTCCTCTGTCAAGGTTCATTTCATTCCAAGCACTGAAAACCAACAGGCTGATGTGTTAGCCAAAGCAGCCTCAACATTCACACATCCCACCACTTTTAAACTGAAATACCACATACAAATGAGACACTGACCTTCTATACCAAATAATGTACAGCATTGGCAAGTTTTTGAGCATGATAAATAGCTTCAAAAATTTTTAGAATCAATAGATGAGTTTGTCAAAACGCATACTGATCAAGAAAACCAAAATGATCCTATTTGGATCATGTAGGAAGGGGAAGACCCTCAAGACTTCCACAATAAGATTGTGAGTCATCGAATGCTTGTTCTAAACAATAACCAGATCCCCAAGGGCCTGATTCCCTTGGAAAGATTATTTAATCAAGATGATATCCCTTCAAGATCCACTCTACAGCCTCAACCTGAAGAGGTTGAGGACTGTGACATAGGTACTAATGAAAACCCTCGGTTGGTGAAACTATCCAAATATCTGTCCCCAAAAACCAAAATTAAATACTCGGAGTTGCTTAGAAAGTACAAGGACATTTTTACTTGGTCATATGAAGATCTGAGAACCTATGAAACCATTGTGATTGAACATAAGATACTCATGAATCCTGGTGTCAAACCCTTTAGACAAAAACTTATACAAATCAATCCTATTTTATTGCCTGTGGTCAAAAGGGAAGTCAAAAAGCTCCTGGATGCAAAAATAATCGTACCATTGAGATACTCTGATTGGGTAGCAAACCTGGTCCCGGTTAGAAATAAAAACAGGGAAATTAGACTATGTGTTGACTTTAGAAATCTAAATAAGTCCTCCCTCAAAGATAATTACCCCCTACCCAAAATGGATCACATTTTAGAAAAAGTAGTTGGGGAAAATAGGATGTCGATGATCGATGGGTTTTCCGGCTACAATCAAATTGTCGTCAATGAACATGATAAATAAAAAACAGCCTTCACCACCCCTTGGGGTACATTTATGTATGACAAGATGCCTTTTGGTTTAATGAATGCAGGTACTACTTTCCAATGTCCTATGGATATCTCTTTCATTGGCGAAAGGGACAAATTTGTGGTTATCTAGGTTGATGATCTAACCATTTTTTCTAAATCTGATGAAGATCATCTAATACATCTCAAGCAGACGTTTGAGAAATCCCGCAGGTTTGGTTTGTCTTTAAACCTCAAAAAGTCTCACTTTTCTATGCAAGAAGGTAAACTCTTAGGCCATATTGTGTCTCGAGATGGAATTAAAATTGACCCTAAAAGAGTTGAAGCTATAGACACAATAAATATCCCTAGGAATGTAAAAGAAGTTCAGTCATTCTTAGGAAGAATAAATTTTTTGAGGAGATTTATCCCAAATTTTGTTGAAATCGTGAACTTGATCACAGATATGCTAAAGAAAAACGGCAAAGTGAAATGGACAACAGAAGCCAAAGCATCGTTTGCACACATCAAAAAGGTTATAAGCGAGGCACCCGTACTCTGATTACCAGCCTTTTCGAAACCGGATCTGCATCCCAAGTTCAGGCAGGGCTCCCCGATTAAAAGGATGAAATTTACTTTGTTTGATGCAAGCCAAAAGCCGCAAGATTTGTTGGATTTCTTAGGATTGTTTCGATCATCTTAAGGCAGACGTAAATTCAATAGTGAGAAGGAGAAGATCATGAATGGGGCTGCAGTTGATTTTACAACGTTGAAAGTTTTGAAAAGCCTTTCAGAAGTAAAGACGGAATCTCTTTTTCCTTCTGTATCCCCTTCCTAATCAAGTTCCACAGAAAGAAGGCTTTGACTCCATTTACCCAATAAAGGCACTAAGTCTACTCGTTCTCCTCGTCCCACAAGGAGATGAGGTCCCCAATTGGAGCCTATGTTGAAACAATTTTTAAAGATTTTTATCTCTAAGACCAAAACTTTCCTTTTTCGGGTTTCGGATTTTCATAAAGCATAACCCTCACTATAATTTCCAAAATCCTGGTACCGAAGTCCCGACAAGCTTTATTCATTAAATAATCAAAGGTAAAAAACCAAAAGTGTTTTAAAAGTCCCGACACGCATTCCGTAAAGTTATTTTTTAATCAAGGTAATTTAAACCCTAAAGGATTTGAGTAACATTTTTTTTTTTTTAACTTTTGGGATTCAGGTCTACTCAAAACCATATGTTTTCCATACATATTGAATCATGAAATCTCGATCCCCGATTTCACGAAATAATGGAAGTTAGTTTTTAATCCGGATTAATTAAGTTACTAATAAAAAGTTACGGCCTAACCTAATCTTATCGTGATTTCGCAATTTCGAGAATCGGGGTTTAGCGATAACATACCTCTTGTCAACATGATCCCCAAAATCCCGAAACGCAGAGTCTCGACTCATAATTTTTGTTTATACTGAATTAATTTTGTTTTGGAAGCATGATTAATGACAATCAAACTTCTTACATTTGTTCGTGTTTCGGTTTCCGTTGAATGAAATCTTCCAAATTTTGAATTCAAAAGCGCCAAAATATGGCCATGTTAATAAACAGATAATTGATAAATGTTGCGACACTAATGCGTATCTCATAAATATTTTTTGCATTAAATGTAATTAATTACAGTTCAGTTGCGTCAGTGTTTTCGTCATAAAAAGAGTTTAAGGCGAATTAAAAGTTTGTGTTCCAAAACTATGCTTGTTCTGTCTTTCAAAGATAATTCACATTCATCCAAGCTCATACGCTTCCTTTCTATGACAGGTTTTCCACCTAACATAAATCTATGGCGCCAAAGAAATCACCGAAGAAGAGTGAAGATACAGAGGAGATG
>ML785119.1:358851-381283 GCA_009831015.1 Picea engelmannii | reverse complement strand
TAGGAGAAACAGCATCAAAGAAGCTTGGAAGTACTATTACTTCTTTGACCCCATTGCAGTCTACCTATGGAAACCCCCAAGAGGGAGCTCTATATGTTAGTGATCTCGAACCTATTTCTAGAGACGAAATTCCTTCATCCGATTATTTTTTCAATAAAAAGAGAAAGGCTATCTTGAAACAGTAAATGCATCCAAGAGGAGACATGATGATAAAAAAGCACAAGATCATCGTAGATGGACAAAAACTTGAAGAGGGGGAATTCGCTACAGAAATAGCAGGCACAATGGGAGCCTTAGCATCGGAAAATTTATACTCTATGGGTAATTTGAGAACTATGTTGCAGCAGAACGATTAGATGATTGCTCAGCTACAAATTCAATTAAAGGAGACTGAAAGAAGTATCAGTTGGGAGATAAACAAGGATCTAGAACGAGCCAGATTCAATGACATACAAGAGATTCAAAAACTGAAAGTAAGATTAGATGAAGAAAACCTGAAGATATAGGTCAGTCAAGCACAGGTCCTACAATAAGAAGAAATGAATAGACAATTACAAAATAAGATTAATTCCATTCAAAATCAAGTGGTAGAGCTTGAAAACTTCCAAGCCCAGGTATTGGAAATGCATACAAAGATAGAAAAAGAGCAACAGGGATTGTTTTTTAAGCTGGAATTTATTCAGAATTACTTTCAGGAAACAAGTAAATCCTTGGGGAGTATTCTCCTGAAAGAGAGAGAAGTGAAAGTAGCCAGAAAAACTTTTCAAAAAGCAGTGGCTCTTTCAACAAAAGAGGAGGTTGGAGAGACTCAAAAGATATCTGTTTCAGAGCAGATTAAAGGGGATATAATACTCAAGGTAAGGGAGGAAAACCTCGCAGAAAACAAGAGAATAACCAGAGAGGCTAATGACGACTGTCAAAGAATTTTCGACCTTTTAGAGAAAGCTTCATTGAACATTGGAAGAAACAACTGCCCAGGGTTGTTAGGAGAAATTAACATTGGTAAGCATCATTTAAAATTCAAGGAGGATCTGGAAGAAATTCAGGTAGAGATCCCATAAATAAAGGTAATTAATGTCACTCAAATTGACAAATGGATAGTGATGTCGAACTTAAAGTTACAAACTATTAAGTTCACAAGAAATATAATCGAAGACCGTCTGCTTGAACTACAGAGAGAGTTCTTCCTATTTGAGGTGAAAGATATTCCAGAAGCTCCCAGAGTTTTGGTGCAGTTTCTGGGAAAATGTGTTCATTGTCTTAAAACAAAAGAAGGAAGTTCATCAACGAAGACATGAAATATTGTTTTGGATATTTTCATCATTGAAATAATAAAGAAGTTAAAATAGAAATGTAAACGGTTCAGTATTTCATATTCATGTAACTGTTAGTCTTCAGAAGTTAGTTAATCACCAACAGAAAAAAGGTTTGGTGATCATGTATAAATATAATTTCACAAGACTGAGAAGAGGCTTTTTGTTTTTTGGGAGCCAATTGTATTAGAATTTTTCTGATTTACAGTGATACAGATAATGCAGAAGAGATTATGAATTCTGTCAACTTGAAGCTATATGTTCCTTTACTCTGTTTTCAATATCTTTCCACATCTTTATTTCCATGTCTTTCTAACGAATGATCAGTTATAGTTTAACTCAAACTTCTATTGTAGTTTGAATTGATTTGATTCTCTAATCATTTACAGTTTTTCCTCTGTGATTTCTATCAACAGTTTCAAGACCTGTAGGTCATTTGGATGGTTATATTTTATATTTCATTAGAAATCTCGTTTTTCTCTCCTTCTTCTATTATGATATGAGATTCTTTCATGATTAAAGCCTCATATTTTCTAGCAGCATTACCTTTGTTATTATTTTACTATTCTCAAATTACTTCAAGTATAGGAAACAACCTCTACTGTTATTGTTTTATTATTTTGAGTTCTAAAATTCCTTTCCTATTTCATCCCTAAAAACTGAAGCAACAAATATTTAAACATTTTATAATTCAATAAATTTTTACTCCCGTGATTGTCCCAAATAATAGACAGTCTAACATAGAACCTGGCCTTCAAGATCAAACTAGTATTGCTTTGAACTTATTTAACATTATCCTGCAAACAGCAACAACCTGGGTCGAATTAGAACGCTCATGGGAAGTTATTAAGAGATATATCAGCATCCAAGAACAATGGGAAGCTAGACAGAGATAGTTGAGAAACAAACTTTGATTTACCTTTCACAATTGTTTCTTACCCTTTAATTCTATTTATCTTTTCGGATGCCTTGACGGTATACTTTAGAGCCTTAAAGTATAAACTCAGGAACAACATCTTTTTGGTGTCGTTGTCGGGAACCGAAGAAATGAAACTTTTCCCTAGGAAGAACAACATTGACACTTTCTTTCTTTGATAGTGAACAAAGATAGAAAAACCTTCTAAGGGTACCTTCATTTTTCACTTGGCAACTCCATGATAAGTAAACCGGCTTTTAGCCGAAAGAACCCAGACGACAAGTAGACCTCGTGAGTCTCTGATCCGAAAAGGATTTTAAAATCATGAAGATCCATTAAGCAAATCATTTCACCCATACATACTATTTTTCAGCCTAATTTTACGCAGTTGAACGTTAAGGAAACACTTGAGAGATCCATCTCGCTTTCCCCTTCAAACAATATGTTCTCTTTTCCTGAAGAATATACGCCAAACTTCTGTGAGCCTTCTCCTCACACACTCCGAGTTTCAGCCACAAATTCATCAATCGCTGCACATGGAGGTGTGGGCGCTGGGGGCGGTGCTCCAGGAGGACCAGCAGGCAACCAAGCACCGCTTCCTGGAATATTTGCTAAGGTAGCTTCCAGATATGTCCCCCTTGTCCTCCCAGTTCCCCTACATGACCTTCCCGGAAATTATATGAAAAGCCTTCCCAAATTTATAGGGGAAGGAGATTTAACCGCTCAAGAACACATAAATTTCTTTGACCAAGTTGCCGACATCCTCGGAATCGAACCCGAAGATGTCTATTCTAGACTCATCGTTCAGACTTTCGAAGGACAGGTAAGGACCTAGTTCCAAGCCTTAGCAACCAGATCTCTAAGATCTTACGGAGAACTTGAAAATTCTTTTATCAGACAATAGGGGGAAATGAGGGACCACCTCTATTACCTAACTGAATTTGGATCCCTTAGGAAGAAAAACTCAGAATCAGTTCTCGAGTTCACGCAAAGGTTTAACAAGTTGTATAATAAAATCCCGGTCGAGGTCAAGCCTTCTCAACCCGCAACAAAGGTGACTTTCGTTGGAGCCTTTGATCCTGATTTCGCTCTATTATTGAGAGAAAGGATATCAACAGATCTCACGAAAATGAAAGATGATGCCCTAGAAATCAAATTGAACATGATGGCATCAGGGAAATTAAAAGCAAAAATAGAAACCGGGAACAAAGAAAGTAGGAAATTCAAAGAACAAGGTGAATCCTCAGGATCGGGGAAATCCTTGGGAAATAAAATAGACGATATGGATAAGGTAATTAGAGAACTGTCAAATAAGATCTCAAAAATGGAACTAGATAAATCAAAAAGAGATCATTTTCCTAGGAAGGATTTCAGAAGGAATCCTGATCCTCAAGCCCCACAAAAAATCCCAACCCCCTTCAATAGTGAAAACTTCATTGGAGAGGAAGACCTAGAAGACTTTGAAGATCTAGATGAGGATATAAATAATCTTGGTGATGATAGTAAATCACCCTATTTATCGAGATAGGATTATAAAAAATCCTTAAACAAAGAAAATAGTTCGGAAGACGATGTTAGCAATGATACTTCTAAATATTTGACCTATCAGGGTATCGCAGATGATATTATAGTCGAACTACATGAGAAATAATATTTAAGACCTAGGAACAAGAGTCTTCCAACCACCCCAACAAAAAAGATCTTGCTGAGGGTTGAAACTGATGAAGCAGCTCCAAAGGTTGTTGAGAAGCAGACTGCAAAAACCCACACTGCTGACACGCAACCTGTCAAGTCAAAGTCAGTAGGAACACCCGCCTTGAAAACACAGGTCCCTGTGAATGAAACCAAATCTGCACCACAAAGAAAAGCTAAAAAGAAGGGAATGGAGGCCCCAAACATAGAGAGCGACAAGGCCCTGGGAAATTTTAGTCTGGAAAATGAAATAAACAAAATTAAAATCCCTATCCCACTTGTTGAACTGCCTAAAAATCCCATATACAGAAAACAAATTGCCAAGATGATTAGCTTTTCAGAAGACGAAATCCAAGCCGATGTCATCAACTTAGAAGATGACAAGCCGAACATAGTTTTTGGTTCACATTTCCAAGGTTGGAAAGACATTGTTGCCCCCTTTTATATCATGTTAACCTTGTTCAACCACTTACTCCATAACTGCATGCTCGATTCTGGAGCATCCCACAATGTGATGCCTAAAGCCATTATGGATAAATTAGGTCTCGAAATCACTAGGCCTTATGGAGATTTATATTCATTTGATTCAAGAAAATTCAAATGCATATGCACGATTAAAGACCTGGTGGTAAATCTGGCACAAATACCCGCAAAAAGCATTCTTATGGATGTAGTGGTCGCCGATATCCCTCCAAAATATGGTATGATGTTATCTAGGTCATGGGGTGCCAAGATTGGAGGATCTCTCCAACTTGACATGACATATGCTACGATTCCAGTTTTTGGAGGATAGTACACGTGTTTATACAGAGAAACTAGGTTGGCATTCACGGTAGGTGATCCACATAACCCAAATAACCACCCTATATATATTGTTGATCAAGATTTAGGTAGTTTTATTTTATCCATTGATGATGATATTGATGTAGATATAGATGAAAGTTGTATAGGAGAGAAAACAGAAAAAGAAAAAAAGAAAAAAAAATGTATATAGCACTGGTGTATGGAAGATTTTTTTTGACGGTGCTTCATCCTACTTTGGAAATGGAGCAGGAGCACTCCTTATGGTTCTTGATGATCAATTTGTAATCCCCTTTTCCTATAGGCTATAGTGGAATGTGGACTACACAAATTATGTATGTGAGTATGAAGCTTTAGTGTTAGGGTTAGAAGCCGCTAGGAGAATGAAAATAAAAAACCTCCAAGTCTTTGGTGATGTCGAGCTAATCATAAAATAGGTAAATCGATAGTACCAGGCCAAACATCCTAGGTTGAGGTCCTACAAGAATTGCATCTAGGATCTGATCGACAATTTCTTCTCCTCTGTCAAGGTTCATTTCATTCCAAGAACTGAAAACCAACAGGATGATGTGTTAGCCAAAGAAGCCTCAACATTCACACCTCCCACCGCTTATAAACTGAAATACCACATGCAAATGAGACACTGACCTTCTATACCAAATAATGTACAGTATTTGCAAGTTTTATAGGATGATAAACAACTTCAAAAAATTTTAGAATCAATAGATGAGTTTTCCGAAACGCATACTGATCAAGAAAACCAAAATGATCTTATTTGGATCATGCAGGAAGGGGAAGACCCTCAAGACTTCCACAATAAGATTGTGAATCACCGAATGCTTGTTCTAAAAAATAACCAGATCCCCAAGGGCCTGATTCCCTTGGAAATATTATTTAATCAAGATGATATCCCTTCAATATCCACTCTACAACCTCAACCTAAATAGGTTGAGGAATGTGACATAGGTACTAAAGAAAACCCTCGGTTGGTGAAACTATCCAAATATCTATCCCCAGAAACCAAAAGTAAATACTTGGAGTTTCTTAGAAAGTACAAGGATGTTTTCGCTTGGTCATATGAAGATCTGAGAACCTATGAAACCATTGTGATTGAACATAAGATACCCCTAAAGCCTGGTGTCAAACCCTTTAGACAAAAACTCAGACAAATCAATCCTATTTTATTTCCCATGGTCAAGAGGGAAGTCAAAAAGCTCCTAGATGCAAAAATAATCGTACCATTTAGATACTCCGATTGGGTAGCAAACCTGGTCCCGGTTAGAAAGAAAAACGAGGAAATTAGATTGTGTGTTGACTTTAGAAATCTAAATAAGTCCTCCCTCAAAGGCAATTACCCCCTACCCAAAATGTATCGCATTTTAGAAAAAGTAGTTGGGGCAAATAGGATGTCGATGATCGACGGGTTTTCTGGGTACAATCAAATTGTTGTCAATGAACATGATAAAGAAAAAACAACCTCCACCACCCCTTGGGGTACATTTATGTATGACAATGTGCCTTTTGGTTTAATGAATGTAGGTGCTACTTTCCAACATGCTATGGATATCACTTTCATTGGTGAAAGGGACAAATTTGTGGGGCTATTTTATTGCTCGTGGTTGAGAGGGAAGTCAAAAGGCTCCTGGATGCAAAAATAATCGTACCATTGAGATACTCCGATTGGGTAGCAAACCTGGTCCCGATTAGAAATAAAAATAGGGAAATTAGACTGTGTGTTGACTTTAGAAATCTAAATAAGTCCTCCCTCAATGGCAAGTACCCCCTACCCAAAATGGATCACATTTTAGAAAAAGTAGTTGGGGCAAATAGGATGTCGATAATCGACGGGTTTTCTGGGTATAATCAAATTGTCGTCAACGAACATGATAAAGAAAAAACAGCCTCCACCACCCCTTGGGGTACATTTATGTATGACAATATGCCTTTTGGTTTAATGAATGCAGGTGTTACTTTCCAACGTGTTATGGATATCGCTTTCATTGGCGAAAGGGACAAATTTGTGGTTATCTATCTTGATGATCTAACCATTTTTTCTAAATCTGATGAAGATCATCTAATACATCTCAAGCAGACGTTTGAGAAATGCCACAGGTTTGGTTTGTCTTTAAACCCCAAAAAGTCTCACTTTGCTATGAAAGAAGGTAAACTCTTGGGCCATATTGTGTCTCGAGATGGAATTAAAATTGATCCTAAAAGAGTTGAAGCTATAGACACAATAAATATCCCTAGGAATGTAAAAGAAGTTCAGTCATTCTTAGGAAAAATAAATTTTTTGAGGAGATTTATCCCAAATTTTGTTGAAATCGTGAAATTGATCACAGATATGCTAAAGAAAAACAGCAAAGTGAAATGGACAGTAGAAGCCAAAGCATCGTTTGCATGCATCAAAAAGGTTATAAGCGAGGCACATGTACTAGCAAGCCCTGATTATCTAAAGGATTTTCTTATTTTCTCATTCGCCTCCGAGCACACACTTGTCACGATACTCCTCCACAAAAATGAAGAAGGCTTCGAGCAACTGATAGCCTTTTTTAGCAAAATTATTAGAGACACCGAACTCAGATATGATATAATGGAAAAACAAGCATATGTTATGGTGAAGGTGTTAAAGGCTTTCAAAACCTATGTGTTTCATTCCAAGATAATTGTGTACGTACCCACCAGCTCCGTAAAAGACATTTTGGTTCAGTCTAACAGTGATGGCAAAAGAGGAAGGTGGCTTTCCAAAATTCAAGAATTTGATTTGGAGATAAAACCAACGATACTAGTAAAGGGACAATGTTTGGATAAACTCTTAGCTAAATCAAATTTCAGAGCTCTCAGAATAAATGGCCTATAGGGAGGTGAAGAGTCTATGGACATGAACGAACTCAATGAACAAATAACTGAAATCAGAATCGAAGAGAAGTTTGCTTCATCAGATTGGTACAAAGACATAGTGTCCTACCTGTTTACGTTGAAGCGCTCAAGTGACTTACCCCCATCTAAAGCCAGAACGATGAAGCTACATGTGGTCAAGTACTGTATATCCGAAAGACAATTGTATTGGAAGGACCCACTTGGCTTCCTGTTGGTTTGTTTGGTTGAATCAGAAACAGAGAAGGTCATAAGCCAATTTCACAAAGGAGTGTGTGGAGGACATCACGTCTGGAGGGAAACGTCTTATAATATCCTGAGGGTAGGATATTATTGGCCCAAACTTTTCTCAGACGTCAATTCCAAGGTTCGAGCCTACAACCCTTGCCAATTGTTCGCAGGCAAGCATAAACTCCCAGCGATGTCGTTGGTTCCGGTCAAAATGGAAGCTCCTTTTCAGCAATGGGGATTATATTTCATAGGTGAAATTAATCCTCATTCTAGCGCTCAACATAAATGGATCCTTACAGCTACAGATTACTTCACCAAATGGGTGGAGGCCATTCCAACTAGAAGGGCTATGGATTCGGTGGTAATAGATTTCTTAGAAGAGAACATTTTGTCTAGATTTGGTTGCCCCCGAAAGATAGTCACAGATAACGCTCAAGCCTTTAAATCTATGGCTATGGTCAATTTTTACCAAAAGTATGATATTTTGCTTGGTCACTACACGGCATATTACCCCCAGGTAAATGGGTTGGTCGAGTCTTCAAACAAGATCCTAATCAATATAATTAAGAAAGTGTTCAGCGAAAACAAGAAATCTTAGCATGTGCATTTGAAATACGCTTTGTGGGAAAATCGGATAGGCACAAAAAAGTCTATCAGCATTTCCCCTTTCCAAATGGTGTACGGGGCCGACCTAGTATTACCTATAAATCTAGCGCTCCCCATAATGAAACTTTGGCAAGATGAGAAAGAAGAACCAAATAATGTCACAAGAAGAATAAATCAGTTGATTGAAGTCCAACAGCACAGGGCCGAAGTGGACGAAGGTTGCAAAAATACCAGGACAACATGAAAGCGGTATTCGATCGTAAGGCCAAAAACAGAGATTTTCTCCCCGGATATTTGGTTTTAAAATGGGATGCTAAGAAGGAGGACTTGGAAAAACATGGTAAATTCAATCACATCTGGTACGGACCGTTCAAGGTTACAGCTCTTGAAGGAAAAAATTCGTTTCTGTTAGAGAATTTGGACGGTAAACTCCTCAACGCCCCTGTCAATGGGCATTATTTAAAACACTATATGGAATATTTGGTTTCCAAAATTCCCACTGTATATACCGGTTTGTTTTTTCTTTTTTATTTTCATAATTTTCTTTGGTAAGTCTACTTTCGTCAAAAATAAAATAGGTCAATGTTTTTCTAGAAGTAGGAACACGAAATTTTTAATGCATTCAATTCTTTTAAAGCCCTGATACTCTTCGTATTTTTCCCTTACAGGACCCTGGCTTGCAGCCCAAACAAGCAAAAGGAGAAAATAGACGGCCATATATCTGAAGATAAATTCACCAAAACAGGTGATAGAAAAGATTTTATGTTATTTCAAAAGAGAACAACAATGGTAAGGCAAAGTTGTGAATTCCAAAGAAGTCTATTTTTCAAACGAAGGTCTCTAAAGTGCGGTGATGGTCTTGTAAGTGTGATATGTCACTAAAAGAATGAGTTCTTACTCTGGGTCCTAAGAATTTCACCTAGATAAAGATAAGAGGTAATTAAAATAAGAAGAGAGAGTAAACCGTCTCCGAGAAAGAGTCCCAAGAGTTGGGTTTAATCCATGACTAAATTAATTTTGTTTTGGAAGCATGATTAATGAAAATCAAACTTCTTACGTTTGTTCATGTTTCGGTTTCCGTTGAATGAAATCTTCCAAATTTTGAATTCAAAAGCACCAAAAGACGACCATATTAATAAACAGATAACTGATAAATGTTGTGACACTAATGTGTATCTTAGAAATATTTTTTGCATTAAATGTAATTAATTGCAGGTCAGTTGCGTCAGTGTTTTCGTCATAAAAAGAGTTTAAGGCGAATTAAAAGTCTATGTTCCAAAACCTATGCTTGTTATGTCTTTCAAAGATAATTCACATTCAGCCAAGCTCATACACTTCCTTTCTGTCATAGGTTTTCCACCTAACATAAAGTTATGGTGCCAAAGAAAGTATCAAAGAAGAGTGGATATACAGAGGAGATGCGTAACCTAGAAGGAGATATCATATCTGACACTACACCACATGCCATCGACTCAATTAAATCCTGGAGAGATATCTATGAACTCCTGGATTACGAAATCAAAAATTATCCTGCTGATTCCGAGAATCACCTTCGGGATATAGCAGATTCGGAGCTTCATAAGATTGCAGCACGCCCTCGGCTCATGACATACAACAACGTGATCAATTGGTCCTTGGAGAAGGTTGATATCCCGACAAGAAGCATTTTTAACGATCAAGCGGTTGTTGTCGGCTCATTCAAGCCAGACCATATACAAGTAATGTATAAACTCTCACCAAATCCTAAGTACATTTATAATGCTGAATTTACAGCTGTGTTTCAAAGGAAGGAGTGTACTGAGGCAGACCGAACTTATCCCGATTTAATCAAAGAATGGTGGAGATGTCCATCGAAATTTAGGGCCGATACCCATGTAATTTATGCCACAGCATATTTGAACAAGTACATGGTCTATGTAGCCATTATGTTGTGTAGACTCTTCGGGAAAAAGAATCCCTGCCATTTCCCTATAGAGTGGTTGCCCTTTTTAGAAGAAGCATCAGAAGGATACACTTTTAACTAGAGCAAGATTTTGTCTAATAACCTAGCCCAAGAGGTTTCAAATTACAGAGCTGCAAGATCTAAAGGCCAGCCAGTGGCCTTTTACATGTCGGCGTACATCATGGACGCAATCTGCTTTGTAACTCCATTTCCCATGATGAATTGGAGTTGGAACATAACCTTCCCCAAACACATTCACGAGTATCACTCTGTGCTATGGGAAGAAAATGCTAAGAATGCGTTTTACGAAATTTTTCATTTCATAGTAATTCCAATGCATAAAAAATTTTATGGTTGTGAACCCCCTCGCATTTCCGAGACAGTCTCAGAAAACCTCAAATCAATAGCCGACTGGTTCATTGATGAAAACTTCTTTTACATTAGGGTTTATGGGTGCTCAATCCCCCCTCATGCGCTTCCAAAATTTCTCCCAAACGAACTGGTATTAAGGGAGGTAGCACACCAAATAGTGAAAGGCAGCATCGGAATAGAGCTAAAGGCAGCTCAAAAGAAATCCTGGCCAATCTTCCCTGTGTATATAGAGAAAGTTTCATTACTAAACTTGGGCCATTCCAAAGTGGAAGCAGAAGCGCTTGAAGAAATAAAACTAGTAGATATTGAGCACAAAAGCATGACCCTTATCAAGTAGTGAACAAACACCTGATGCACTGCAATATGAAAGCTTATGAACACGAAAATTTTATTTATGATGAAATATTCAATGATTTTAAAGCCTATGAGAAGGTATTGAACAAGGTACGGGCCTTATCACCCGACTTACATACTGGTTTCATGTCCTTCCAAAGTCACAGGCGAAGTTGTTTGCCAAATATTTTGCAGGGTGAATCCAGGACCCCCCTCCAGAGCAGGGAGGGCCTCCCCCAGGTTTTGAAACAAAGTTACAGAATACAACAGCTGCAAAGGGAAATATGAAGGAGATTGAAATTCCTTCACAAGAAACAGAAGTTCCTCAAACAGAGAAATCAAAGTCAAGGAAAGATAAGGAGTTGGAAACATCCCCAGAAATCCCTGAGAATTTTCCAAAAAAAGTAGGAGGAACAGCATCAACGGATCTTGGAATCTCTATTACTTCTTTGACCCCATTGCAATCTACCTATGGAAACCCCCAAGAGGGAGCTCTATATGTTAGTGATCTCGAACCTATTTCTAGAGACGAAATTCCTTCATCCAATTGTTTTTTCAGTAAAAGGAGAAAGGCTATCTTGAAAGAGAAAATGCATCCAAGAGGAGACATGATGATAAAAAAGAACAAGATCATCGTAGATGGAAAAAAACTTGAGAGGCAAAATTCGCTACAGAAATAGCAGGCACAATGGGAGCCTTAGCATCGGCAAATTTATACTATGTGGGTAATTTGAGAACTATGTTGCAGTAGAAAGATCAGATGATAGCTCAGCTACAAAGTCAATTAAAGGAGACTAAAAGAAGTATCATTCGGGAGATAAACAAGGGTCTAGAATGATCCAAATTCAATGACATACATAAGATTCAAAAACTGAAAGCAAGCTTAGATGAAGCAAACCTGAAGATACAGTTCAGTCAAGCACATGTCCTACAGCAAGAAGAAATGAATAGACAATTACAAAATAAGATTAATTCCATTCAAAATCAAGTGGTAGAGCTTGAAAAATTCCAAGCCCAGGTATTGGAAATGCATACAAAGATAGAAAAAGAGCAACAAGGAGTGTTTTTTAAGCTGGAATTTATTCAAAATTACTTTCAGGAAACAAGTAAATCCTTGGAGAGTATTCTTCTAAAAGAGAGAGAAGTGAAAGTAGCCAGAACAACTTTTCAAAAAGTAGTGGCTCTTTCAACAAAAGAGGAGGTCGGAGAGACTCAAAACCTATATGTTTCAGAGCAGATTAAAGGGGATATAATACTCAAGGTATGGGAGGCAAACCTCACAGAAAACAAGAGATTAACTAGAAAGGTTAATGACGACTGTCAAGGAATTTTTGACCTTTTAGAGAAAGCTTCATTGAACATTGGAAGAAACAACTGTCCAGGGTTGTTAGGAGAAATTAACATTGGTAAGCATCATTTAAAATTCAAGGAGGATCTAGAAGAAATTCAGGTAGAGATCCCACAAATAAAGCTAATCAATGTCACTCAAATTGACAAATGGATAGTGATGTCGAACTTAAAGTTACAAACTATTAAGTTCACAAGAAAGATAATCGAAGACCGTCTGCCTGAACTACAGAGAAAGTTCTTCCTATTTGAGGTTAAAGATATTCCAGAAGCTCCCAGAGTTTTGGTGGAGTTTCTGGGAAAATGTATTCGTTGTCTTAAAACAGAAGAAGGAAGTTCATCAACGAAGACATGAAATATTGTTTTGGATATTTTCATCATTGAAATAATAAAGAAGTTAAAATAGAAATGTAAACGGTTTAGTATTTCAGATTCATGTAACCGTTAGTCTTCGGAAGTTAGTTAATCACCAACAAAAAAAAGGTTTGGTGATCATGTATAAATATAATTTCAAAAGATTGAGAAGAGGCTTTTTGTTTTTTTGGAGCCAATTGTATTAGAAGTTTTCCGATTTACAATGATACAGATAATGCGGAAGAGATTTTGAATTCTGTCAACTTGAAGCTATGTGTTCCTTTACTATGTTTTCAATATCTTTCAACATCTTTCTTTCCATGTCTTTCTAATGAATGATCAACTATAGTTTAACTCAAAAATCTATTGCAGTTTGAATTTATTTGATTTTCTAATCATTTACAGTTTTTCCTCTATGATTGCTATCAGCAGTTTCAAGACTTGTAGGTCATTTGGATGGTTATATTTTATATTTCATTAGAAATCTCAATTTTCTCTCCTTCTTTTGTTATGATATGAGATTCTTTCATGATTAAAGCCTCATATTTTTCGGCAGCGTTACCTTTGTTATTATTTTACTATTCTCAAATTACTTCTAGTACAGGAAACAGACTCTACTATTATTGTGTTATTATTTTGAGTTCTAAAATTCATTTTCTATTTCATCCCTCAAAACTGAAGCAACAAATATTTAAACATTTTATAATTCAATAAATTTTTACTCCCGTGACTGTCCCAAATAATAGACAGTATAACATAGAACCTGACCTTCAATATCAAACTAGCATTGCTTTGAACTTATTTAACACTATCCTTCAAATAGCAACAACTCGGGTCGAATTAGAACGCTCATGGGCAGTTATTAAGAGAGATATCAGCATCCAAGAACAATGTGAAGCTAGACAGAGACAATTGAGAAACCAACTCTGATTTACCTTTCACAATTGTTTCTTACCCCTTAATTCTCTTTATCTTTTCGGATGCCTTGACGGTATACTTTAGAGCCTTAAAGTATAAGCTCAGGAACAACATCTTTTTGGCGTCGTTGTCGGGGACCGAAGAAAGGAAACTTTTCCCTGGGAAGAACGGCATTGACACTTTCTTTCTTTGATAGTAAACAAAGATAGAAAAACCTTTTAAGGCTACCTTCATTTTTCACTTGGAGACTCCATGATAAGTAAATTGGATTTTAGCTGAAAGAATACCAGAAAGAACCCGGACAACAAGAAGACCTCTCCAGTCTCTGATCCGGAAAGGATTTTAAAATCACGAAGATCCCTTAAACAAATCATTTCACCCATACATATTATTTGTTAGCCTGATTTTACGCAGTTTAATGTTAAGGAAACACTTGAGAGATCTGTCTCACTTCCCCCTTCAAACAATACGTTCTCTTTTCCTGAAGAATATACCCCAAACTTCTGAGAGACTTCTCCTCACACACTCCAAGTTTCAGCCTCAAATTCATCAATGGTTGCACACGGAGGCACAGGAGCTGGGGGCGGTGCCCCAGGAGGACCAGCAGGTAGCCAAGCACCGCTTCCTGGAATCTTTTCTAAGGTAGCTTCCAGATATGCCCCCCTTGTCCTCCCAGTTCCCCTACACGACCTTCCTGAAAACTATATGAAAATCCTTCCCAAATTTACAGGGGAAGGAGATTTAACCACTCAAGAACACATAAATTTCTTTGACCAATTTGTCGACATCCTCGAAATGGAACACGAAGATGTCTATTCTAGACTCCTCGTTCAGACTTTCGAAGGACAGGTAAGGACCTGGTTTCGAGCCTTAGCAGCCGGATCTCTAAGATCTTACGAAGAACTTGAAAACACTTTTATTAGACAATGGGGGGGAAGGAGGGACCACCTCTATTACCTAACTTAATTTGGAGCCCTTAGAAAGAAAAACTCAGAATCAGTTCTCGAGTTCATGCAAAGATTTAACAAGTTGTATAATAAAATCCCAGTCGAGGTCAAGCCTTCTCAACCCGCAGCAAAGGTGACCTTCATTGGAGCCTTTGATCCTGATTTCTCTCTATTATTGAGAGAAAGGAGATCAACAGATTTCATGAAAATGCAAGATGATGCCCTAGAAATTGAATCGAACATGATGGCATGAGGGAAATTAAAAGAAAAAATAGAAACCAGGAACAAAGAAAGTAGGAAATTCAAAGAACAAGGTGGATCCTCAGGATCGGGGAAATCCTCGAGAGATAAAATAGACGAGATGGCTAAGGTAGTTAGAGAACTGTCAAATAAGATCTCAAAAACGGAACTAGATAAAACAAAAAGAGATCATTTTCCTAGGAAGGATTTCAGAAGGAATCCTGATCCTCAAGCCCCACAAAAAACAATTAAAAATGAGGATCAAAAAATCCCAACCCCCTTCAATAGTGAAAACTTCATTGGAGAGGAAGACCTAGAAGACTTTGAAGAGCTAGATGAGGATATAAATAATCTTGGTGACAATAGTAAATCACCCTATTTATCGAGACAAGATTATGAAAAATCCTTAAATAAAGAAAATAGTTTGGAAGACGATGTTAGCAACGATACTTCTAAAGATTTGACCTATAAGGGTATCGCAGATGATATTATAGTCGAACTACATGAGGAATACAATTTAAGACCTAGGAACAAGAGTCTTCCAACCGCCCCAACAAAAAAGATCTTGCCGAGGGTCGAAACTGATGAAGTGGCTCCAAAGGTTGCTGAGAAGCAGACTACAAAAACCCACACCGCTGACACGCAACCTGTCAAGTCAAAGTCAGTAGGAACACCCGTCATGAAAACACGGGTCCCTGTGAGTGAAACCAAATCTACACCATAAAGAAAAGATGAAAAGAAGGGAATGGAGGCCCCAAACATAGAGAGCGACAAGGCCCTAGGAAATTTTAGTCTGGAAAATGAAATAAACAAAATTAAAATCCCTATCCCACTTGTTGAACTGGCTAAAAATCCCATATACAAAAAACAAATTGCCAAGATGATTAGCTTTTCAGAGGACGAAATTCAAGCCAATGTCATCAACTTAGAAGATGACAAGCCAAACATAGTTTTTGGTCCACATTTCAAAGGTGTGAAAGACACTGTCGCCCCCTTTTATATCGCCTTAACCTTGTTCAACCACTTATTCCATAAATACATGCTGGATTATGGAGCATCCCACAATGTGATTCCTAAAGCCATTATGGATAAATTAGGTCTCGAAATCACTAGGCCTTATGGAGATTTATATTCATTTGATTCAAGAAAATTCAAATGCATAGGCATGATTAAAGACCTGGTGGTAAATCTGGCACAAATACCCGCAAAAAGCATCCTTATGGACGTAGTGGTCCCCGATATCCCTTCGAAATATGGTATGTTGTTATCTAGGTCATGGGGTGCCAAGCTTGGAGGATCTCTCTAGCTTGACATGACATATGCTACGATTATAGTTTTTGGAGGACAGTACACGCGTTTATACAGAGAAACTAGGTTGGCATTCATGGTAGGTGATCCACATAACCCAAATAACCTCCCTGTATATATTGTTGATCAAGATTTAGGTAGTTGTATTTTATCCATTGATGATGATATTGATGTAGATATAGATGAAAGTTGTACAGGAGAGAAAACACAAAAAGAAAAAAAGAAAAAAAAATGTATATAGCATTGGTGAATGGAAGATGTTTTTTGACGATGCTTCATCCTACTTTGGAGCTAGAGCAGGAGCACTCCTTGTGGCTCCTAATGATCAATTTGTAATCCCATTTTCCTATAGGCTACAGTGGAATGTGGACTGCAAAAATAATGTATGCGAGTATGAAGCTTTAGTGTTAGGGTTAGAATCCGCTAGGGGAATGAAAATAAAAAAACCTCCAAGTCTTTGGTGACGCCGAGCTAATCATAAAATAGGTAAACTGACAGTACCAGGCCAAACATCCTAGGTTGAGTTCCTACAGGAATTGCGTCTGGGATTTGTTCGACAATTTCTTCTCCTCTGTCAAGGTTCATTTCATTCCAAGCACTGAAAACCAACAGGCTGATGTGTTAGCCAAAGCAGCCTCAACATTCACACATCCCACCACTTTTAAACTGAAATACCACATACAAATGAGACACTGACCTTCTATACCAAATAATGTACAGCATTGGCAAGTTTTTGAGCATGATAAATAGCTTCAAAAATTTTTAGAATCAATAGATGAGTTTGTCAAAACGCATACTGATCAAGAAAACCAAAATGATCCTATTTGGATCATGTAGGAAGGGGAAGACCCTCAAGACTTCCACAATAAGATTGTGAGTCATCGAATGCTTGTTCTAAACAATAACCAGATCCCCAAGGGCCTGATTCCCTTGGAAAGATTATTTAATCAAGATGATATCCCTTCAAGATCCACTCTACAGCCTCAACCTGAAGAGGTTGAGGACTGTGACATAGGTACTAATGAAAACCCTCGGTTGGTGAAACTATCCAAATATCTGTCCCCAAAAACCAAAATTAAATACTCGGAGTTGCTTAGAAAGTACAAGGACATTTTTACTTGGTCATATGAAGATCTGAGAACCTATGAAACCATTGTGATTGAACATAAGATACTCATGAATCCTGGTGTCAAACCCTTTAGACAAAAACTTATACAAATCAATCCTATTTTATTGCCTGTGGTCAAAAGGGAAGTCAAAAAGCTCCTGGATGCAAAAATAATCGTACCATTGAGATACTCTGATTGGGTAGCAAACCTGGTCCCGGTTAGAAATAAAAACAGGGAAATTAGACTATGTGTTGACTTTAGAAATCTAAATAAGTCCTCCCTCAAAGATAATTACCCCCTACCCAAAATGGATCACATTTTAGAAAAAGTAGTTGGGGAAAATAGGATGTCGATGATCGATGGGTTTTCCGGCTACAATCAAATTGTCGTCAATGAACATGATAAATAAAAAACAGCCTTCACCACCCCTTGGGGTACATTTATGTATGACAAGATGCCTTTTGGTTTAATGAATGCAGGTACTACTTTCCAATGTCCTATGGATATCTCTTTCATTGGCGAAAGGGACAAATTTGTGGTTATCTAGGTTGATGATCTAACCATTTTTTCTAAATCTGATGAAGATCATCTAATACATCTCAAGCAGACGTTTGAGAAATCCCGCAGGTTTGGTTTGTCTTTAAACCTCAAAAAGTCTCACTTTTCTATGCAAGAAGGTAAACTCTTAGGCCATATTGTGTCTCGAGATGGAATTAAAATTGACCCTAAAAGAGTTGAAGCTATAGACACAATAAATATCCCTAGGAATGTAAAAGAAGTTCAGTCATTCTTAGGAAGAATAAATTTTTTGAGGAGATTTATCCCAAATTTTGTTGAAATCGTGAACTTGATCACAGATATGCTAAAGAAAAACGGCAAAGTGAAATGGACAACAGAAGCCAAAGCATCGTTTGCACACATCAAAAAGGTTATAAGCGAGGCACCCGTACTCTGATTACCAGCCTTTTCGAAACCGGATCTGCATCCCAAGTTCAGGCAGGGCTCCCCGATTAAAAGGATGAAATTTACTTTGTTTGATGCAAGCCAAAAGCCGCAAGATTTGTTGGATTTCTTAGGATTGTTTCGATCATCTTAAGGCAGACGTAAATTCAATAGTGAGAAGGAGAAGATCATGAATGGGGCTGCAGTTGATTTTACAACGTTGAAAGTTTTGAAAAGCCTTTCAGAAGTAAAGACGGAATCTCTTTTTCCTTCTGTATCCCCTTCCTAATCAAGTTCCACAGAAAGAAGGCTTTGACTCCATTTACCCAATAAAGGCACTAAGTCTACTCGTTCTCCTCGTCCCACAAGGAGATGAGGTCCCCAATTGGAGCCTATGTTGAAACAATTTTTAAAGATTTTTATCTCTAAGACCAAAACTTTCCTTTTTCGGGTTTCGGATTTTCATAAAGCATAACCCTCACTATAATTTCCAAAATCCTGGTACCGAAGTCCCGACAAGCTTTATTCATTAAATAATCAAAGGTAAAAAACCAAAAGTGTTTTAAAAGTCCCGACACGCATTCCGTAAAGTTATTTTTTAATCAAGGTAATTTAAACCCTAAAGGATTTGAGTAACATTTTTTTTTTTTTAACTTTTGGGATTCAGGTCTACTCAAAACCATATGTTTTCCATACATATTGAATCATGAAATCTCGATCCCCGATTTCACGAAATAATGGAAGTTAGTTTTTAATCCGGATTAATTAAGTTACTAATAAAAAGTTACGGCCTAACCTAATCTTATCGTGATTTCGCAATTTCGAGAATCGGGGTTTAGCGATAACATACCTCTTGTCAACATGATCCCCAAAATCCCGAAACGCAGAGTCTCGACTCATAATTTTTGTTTATACTGAATTAATTTTGTTTTGGAAGCATGATTAATGACAATCAAACTTCTTACATTTGTTCGTGTTTCGGTTTCCGTTGAATGAAATCTTCCAAATTTTGAATTCAAAAGCGCCAAAATATGGCCATGTTAATAAACAGATAATTGATAAATGTTGCGACACTAATGCGTATCTCATAAATATTTTTTGCATTAAATGTAATTAATTACAGTTCAGTTGCGTCAGTGTTTTCGTCATAAAAAGAGTTTAAGGCGAATTAAAAGTTTGTGTTCCAAAACTATGCTTGTTCTGTCTTTCAAAGATAATTCACATTCATCCAAGCTCATACGCTTCCTTTCTATGACAGGTTTTCCACCTAACATAAATCTATGGCGCCAAAGAAATCACCGAAGAAGAGTGAAGATACAGAGGAGATGTGTAACCCAGAAGGAGATATCATATCCAACACTACGCCACATGCCATCGACTCAATTCAATCCTGGAGAGAAGTCTATGAACTCCTGGATCATAAAATCAAAAATTCTCCCATTGATTCCGAGAATAACGTTCGAGATATAGCAGAATTGGAGCTTCATAAGATTGCAGCACACCCTCGGCTCATGGCATACAATGACATGATCAATTGGGCCTTGGAGAAGGTTGATATCCCGACAAGAAGCATTTTAAACGATCAAGCGGTCATTTTCAGCTCATTCAAGCCAAAGCATATACAAGTAATGTACAAACTCTCACCAAATCCTAAGTACGTTTATAATGCCGAATTTACAGTTGAGTTTCAAAGGAATGAGTGTACTAAGGCAGACCGAACTTATCCAGATTTAATCAAAGAATGGTGGAGATGCCCATCAAAATTTAGGGCCGATACCCATGGAATTTATGCCATGGCATCTTTGAACGAGTACATGGTCTATGTAGCCATTATGTTGTGTAGACTCTTCGGGAAAAAGAATCCCTGACATTTCCCTACAGAATGGGTTCCCTTTTTAGAAGAAGCATCAGAAGGATACACTTTTAACTGGAGCAAGATTTTGTCTAATAACCTAGCCCAAGAGGTTTCAAATTCCAGAGTTGCAAGATCTAAAGGTCAACCAGTGGCCTTTTACATGTCGGTGTACATCATGGACACAATCTGCTTTGTAACTCCATTTCCCCTGATGAATTGTAGTTGGAACATAACCTGCCCTGAACGCATTCACGAGTATCACTCTGTTCTATGGGAAGAAAATGCTAAGAATGTGTTTTACGAAATTTGTCATTTCATAGTAATTCCAATGCATAAAATGTTTTATGGCTATGAACCCCCTCACATTTCTGAGACAGTCTCAGAAAACCTCAAAGCAATAGCTGACTAGTTCATTGATGAAAACTTCTCTTACATTAGGGTTTATGGGTGCTTAATCCCCCCTCATGCGCTTCCAAAATTTCTCCCAGACAGACTGGTATTGAGGGAGGTAGCACACCAAATAGTGAAAGGCAGCATCGGAATAGAGCTAAAGGTAGCTCAAAAGAAATCCTGGCCAATTTTCCCTATGTATATCGAGAAATTTTCATTACTAAACTTGGGCCATTCCAAAGTGGAAGCAGAAGCGCTTGAAAAAATAAAACTGGTAGATATTGAGCACAAAAAGCATGACCCTTATCAAGTAGTGAACAAACACCTAATGCACTGCAATATGAAAGATTATGAACACGAAAAGTTTGTTTATGATAATATATTCAAAGAGGTTAAAGCCTATGAGGAGGCATTGAATAGGGTACGGGCCTTATCGCCCGACTTACATACTAGTTTCATGTCCTTCCAAAGTCACAGGCGAAATTGTTTACCAAAGATTTTGCAGGGTGAATCCATGACCCCCCCTCCAGAGCAGGGAGGGCCTCCTCCAGGTTTTGAAACAAAGTTATAGGATACAACAGCTGCAAAGGGAAATATGAAGGAGATTGAAATGCCTTCACAAGAAACATAAGTTCTTCAGACAGAGAAATCAGAGTCAAGGAAAGATAAGGAGTTGGAAACATCCCCAAAAATCCCTAAGGATTTTCCCAAAAAAGTAGGAGGAACAGCATCAACGGAGCTTGGAAGTCCTATTACTTCTTTGACCCCATTGCAGTCTACCTACGGAAACCCCCAAGAGGGAGTTCTATATGTTAGTGATCTTCAACCTATTTCTAGAGACGAAATTCCTTCATTCGATTATTTTTTCAGTAAAAAGAGAAAGGCTATCATGAAACAGGAAATGCATCCAAGAGGAGACATGATGATAAAAAAGCACAAGATCATCGTAGATGGACAAAAACTTGAAGAGGGGGAATTCACTATAGAAATAGCAGGCACAATGGGAGCCTTAGCATCAAAAAATTTATACTCTGTGGGTAATTTGAGAACTATGTTGCAGCAGAAAGATCAGATGATAGCTCAGCTACAAAGTCAATTAAAGGAGACTGAAAGAAGTATCAGTCGGGAGATAAACAAGGGTCTATAACGAGCCAGATTCAATGACATACAGGAGATTCAAAAACTGAAAGCAATCTTAGATGAAGCAAACCTGAAGATACAGGTCAGTCAAGCACAGGTCCTACAGCAAGAAGAAATGAATAGACAATTACAAAATAAGATTAATTCCATTCAAAATAAAGTGGTAGAGCTTGAAATATTCCAAGCCCAGGTATTGTAAATGCATACAAAGATAGAAAAAGAGCAACAGGGAGTGTTTTTTAAGCTGGAATTTATTCAAAATTACTTTCAGGAAACAAGTAAATCCTTGGAGAGTATTCTCCTGAAAGAGAGAGAAGTGAAAGTAGCTAGAACAACTTTTCAAAAAGTAGTGGCTCTTTCAACAAAAGAGGAGGTCGGAGAGACTCAAAAGCTATCTGTTTTAGAGCATATTAAAGGGGATATAATACTCAAGGTATGGGAGGCAAACCTCGCAGAAAACAAGAGAATAGACAGATAGATTAATGACGACTGTCAAGGAATTTTCAACCTTTTAGAGAAAGCTTCATTGAACATTGGAAGAAACAATTGTCCAAGGTTGTTAGGAGAAATTAACATTGGTAAGCATTAGATAAAATTCAAGGAGGATCTGGAAGAAATTTAGGTAGAGATCCCACAAATAAAGGTAATCAATGTCACTCAAATTGACAAATGGATAGTGATGCCGAACTTAAAGTTACAAACTATTAAGTTCACAAGAAAGATAATCTAAGACCGTCTGCCTGAACTACAGAGAAAGTTCTTCCTATTTGAGGTGAAAGATATTCCAGAAGCTCCCAGA